>CAWUFW010023169.1:0-80546 GCA_963921515.1 Calotriton arnoldi | reverse complement strand
GGTGGTGGTCCTCGGGGCTTGGGGGCCCTAGAGGCCCCCACACATAAAATGAACCCCCCCAGCATGCCCCCGGGACTTGGCCCACCCGGGGCCAATGACATCGAGCGCGGGAGACCGCGCTTCTATTTTTTTTTTTTCGGCAGGGTTCGCGCTCCTGAGCGCATCCTGCCGATTTAAAAGTTTTGCCCAGGGGTCCTTGTGGGACCCCTGAGCAGACCTAGGGGGTCAGGGTGTTTCTACCCTGCCCCCTTTGTGCGCTTTGCGCACTTGTTTCTGTCCCTCGGTTCTACCGAGGGACAAAATGGCTGCCAACACTTCCTGATTTGGAGTGTTGACAGCCAATTAACATAAAGCTCCCTCCTCAACACTCTTCAACAGAGAATGGGTCTGGACGGCACTGTGCTCAAATGGTTTGCCTCTTTCCTCTCGGACAGATCCCAAATGATCAAGATAGGGAACAGTCTTTCATCTCCTGTGGCCGGAGGTCAGGGCGTCCCTCAAGGTTCTATCCTGGCACCCACCTTGTTTAATCTCTACCTGGAACCTTTAGGGAACCTCCTAAGCAAATCTGGGATCCTTTACCATCTGTATGCTGACGACACGCAAATCTACCTTAAGGTGTCCTCCGCACACGATCTCTCCCTACTCAATTCTACCCTCAACTCTATTCACAACTGGATGTCAGCTCACCAACTCATTCTGAATCCCGCCAAAACTGAATTCCTCCTCCTCTCTACCTCTCTCTCACCTCCTCCTGTTCAATCTTGGATGGATCAGCTGAACCTTCTCAACAACAAACCCATCATTGTTGACAGCGCTAAATCCCTAGGTGTCATTCTCGACAAAAGACTCAACCTAATCGCCCACATCAACTCTATTGCTAAGAATGCACGGTACCAGCTGCGCCTTCTGTGGGGGATCCGTCGGTTCTTCCCGGAGAAAGACTTAAAAACCTTGGTACAATCTCTGGTTCTCTCAAGACTGGATTACTGCAATTCTCTTCTGACTGGCCTACCCAAATCCCACCTCTCCCCTCTCAAATCCATCCTCCATTCAGCAGCTCGCTTCATTTCAGGGTCTAAACGAAGCCGACCACATCACTCCTATCCTGTCCTCTCTGCGATGGCTTCCGATCGAGGCAAGATCTATTTACAAATCTGCCTGCATCACACACAAAACCTTACACACGTCCTCCCTTGTTACCTGGCGAATAAATTGAAATTGTCCGGTGGCTCTCGCCCTTCTCGCAATGCGGAAAAGCTTCTGCTTGAGCCCCCATCTTCAAAAGGGAAAGATCGATGGCTCAATCCTTCTCGGGCAATGCGGTGAGAATCTGGAACTCGCTTCCCCCACTGCTCCGTGCCACCTCCTCTACCCGGATCTTCAAAGCTGACCTCAAGTCTCTTCTATTCCAAAGACACTTCCAGAACTAATACGTTCGGTCTCAGGCCCCTCTAGGAAGCTCGCTCGTCAGTATAAAGTTGTACTTTTGTCTGTTCATCCCTTATTTTATGTGTTGTGTTGGTTTTTATGTGCGTGTTCCCCCATTTTAAATCCCCTGTGAAGTCACGCCCTCTCTACTACCTCAAGGAAGCTCTTCCATGATAGGAATTCTGTATTCCAAGCCTATAGAAGGGCCTTCTCAGTGTGCTTTGAGTTACTGCCACTTATTACAGTATTATGCCTTTAGTGGTATTTTGTACCCCTTGTATCATATATTTTGTACCCCATGTACCCCCTGCTGAATTCACGCCCTCTCTACTACCTCAAGGAAGTTCTTCCACTATAGGAAATTCTGTACTCCAAGCCTATAGAAGTGCCTTCCCAGTGTGTCAAGTGTGAATGCCACTTATTGCAGCATTATACCTCCATTTGTATTTGGTATCCCATGTTTCATGCACATCTGTCACTTTTTCCTATTGGAACTTATTCCTCTTTTTGTATTTGGTTTGTTTGTTTTTGCACAATTGTCACTTTTTCTTCATGCAATGTAACGCTTGCCTTTGTATTATGCTCATTTGTATCCTCCTCCTTATGTAATGTTGCTGATCCTGTTGTGAAGCGCTCTGACACCCTCGGGTAAAGTCCGCGCTATATAAAAACGCATAAATAAAATAAATAAAATAAATAAAGCTCGTGCTCGGGAGGATCCGCGGCCCTAGATATACCTATCTTTTTTTCTTTTGATTTTCTCAGCAACTACTGAACGGATTTACACCATTTAACAAAAAGGGTTCTTTCTGAACCAAGAACTACCTCTTTGCCAAATTTGGTGTAATTCCGTTCAGCAGTTCGGGCTGTAGCCGTGTCTAAAGTTTCCTATGGAAAATTGCATGGGGAAAACGCGTTTTGGGACCCCCCTTTTTGTCGGCCCCCGCTGACGAATCCCCCGAGACTTTCAGGGTAGGAGCGGACCGGGCCACAAAGTTTGAAAATTTTGCGAAGATACGTCAACCGGCAAGAGAGTTATTTCAAATAGAATGTCGCGGATTTCCTATGGATAATAGGTTGTAACTATAACTATCTACTGGCGACCGCCAGTAGATAATATATATATATATATATACATTCACCCACTGTTGTCAGCGTTATCCGAGGTGCACCAGACTGAGAGGCGTATCAGTTTCCAGGCGCCGACCACCAGCACATGCATAAACTCCAACTCCCGCTCCAAAATATGAAACGGGCCCATGACATAGCTCGAGTATTCTTGAGGTAAGCTTTATTTCACCTCCATGCTGAAAGATTTCATGGTGCGGTTCAGAAGTGCCTGGCAGAAGCGTTTCAGCTGTTTGCCTTCCACAATGCCAGTTCCATGTGCTCAGTTCATCTTCCATCGGATTTTTAAATCCTCGTTAGTTGACTCCCACTGGAGGGTGCCATGTAGTCATAGAGAGAGGACTACTGTTTCGAGTTCATACTCAGTCCGCTATCAATACTGTCCTTGTTAGACCTGGCATCCTTGGCGTGGGTCTCCCTTCCATTTTTTCATAATGCCTCCACGGTTGCCGATATGTTTTTGCTGGACTAGATGCTCATGGGCACTTTGCCGCTGCTAATCAGTGCCAAAGTGCAAGTGCTCCCTATCGTTAATTGATACATGTATTAGTGACTCCATGATTGGATGATTGGTTTACTTGTCAGTCCCTAGTACAGTGCACTCAGTGTGCCCAGGGCTTGTAAATCCAATGCCGCTGGTGGGCTCGCAGCACTGGTTGTGCCACCCACAGAAGCGGCCTGTAAAATATGTCTCGGGCCTGCCATCGCAGAGCCTGTGTGCAGCCTCGGGCTGCCATGTCGACTTGGTGAGTACACCCACTTACCAGTCCCTAAACCTTCCCTTTACTGCATGTTGGTCACCCCTAAAGTAGGCCCTAGGGCAGGGTGCATTGTAAGTATAAGGTAGGACATGCCCTGGTGTGTGTGGCATGTCCTAATAGTGAATTACAGCCATTTTCGTTTTTCACTATTGCAAGGCTACCTGCTCCCCATAGGCCAGAATGGGCAGACTGACTATTACACCTTATAGTCAGAACTGACCCAGGGAACCTGGTAGAAAAACGAATTTAGTATGCCTGAACTCAGGATGATAAAATACATCTTTTAGTGAAGTTGGTTTTAACATTCTGTGTTCGAAAATACCACTTTTAGAAAGTGGGTATTTTCTTGCCTAACTATCCAAGCCTGCCTCTGCTAGGTTGTGTATTCCTTGTCTGGAGATTGAGTGACAGGGGCTGGGGGTGGCTACAGGAGACAGGGTGAGTCAGCGCAGGGCTGAATAGAAAGATCTGCATCCAGAGTGGAGGGAGGAGTTGCACCTGGGTCTGAATAGGGCTGTGCCTGCCTTCCACAATGCTGGCTCCACCTCCTGCCGGGCGGCTGAGCACTCTGCCCCACATTCTGAAAGGAAAGAAGGAGTCAGAAAAACAAAGTGCTCCAGAACTGACCAGAACTGGTTTTGGACTAGGCAGAGGCCTCTCTGCCTCCAGAGAACAAAGAGAATCAGGGTATAAGAGGGGCACCCAGACCCCAGGAAGATTAGATCACTTTTGGGAACAAGAAGAAACCTTTACTGAGGAGCGGAACCAAGAAGAAACTGAGGAGAAACTATCCCTAAGCCTGAAGTGCTGCTTGGGGGATTGGCCTGCAGTGGTTTGCCTGACTGCCAAAGAGAGGAGAAAGGAACTTTTGCTTTGCTGTGACTTTCATCAACTTGTGAAGGATCTCCAAGGGCTTGGAAGAGAGCTTGCCCCCTGACCGAAGTCCCAGGACCATTGGACTTCACCCCCTTTGTGAATTGCTGCTGGAAACTCTGCTTCAGTGGCTACAGAGGTAGGGAGCTGTGACCGACTCTCACGACCGACTCGGTGTCCTGCAAGCACCGCATCGAAGCACCGTCTCGCCCTGCAACGCACGGCCCTGGTCTCACCGACTCCGTCAACGAGCCGCTGCCTGCACCGCATCGAGGGACAACGCGTCCTGCAACGCTTCGCTACGCCGAATCGAACTGGTCCGACCGACACGGTCACTGCTGCTGAGTTCGAGTCCTGTGACCGCACCGGAGTTGGGCACCGCTCGCACGCTTTGCGACGCACCGCCCGACTCGCACCGCTGTCCGGACTGATCGACGCCAGCTCCTGAATCCGGCTCCGTCGCCGCACCGCAACCTGCCAGCACCGCATCGAAGCACCGTCTCGCCCTGCAACGCACGGCCCTGGTCTCACCGACTCCGTCTCGACGACGTCAACGAGCCGCTGCCTGCACCGCATCGAGGGACAACGCGTCCTGCAACGCTTCCACTTTTGCATCGCGACGAACAGCCATCCGGCTCGCACGCCCGTGCCTGCCGCTTCAAGTAAAAGGTACTGTGACCGAGTCTGTCTACGCTGTGTTGGCCCGTCTCGACGCGGTCAGCTGGATTTGTTAGACTCTGTTTGTTCTCGACATCGCCGAAGCCGGAGGAGGCTACCGACTCGCACAGAACCTTGAATTAAGCCTTTTTGATCAGAACTAAGTATTCTTAACAGTATTGTGGATTATTTTTGTCGTTTATGGTCTTGTGATAAATCTATATAAAGTATACCTATTTTTATAAATATATAACCTGTGTGGTGTCCATTTGTAGTGTTGTCACTTGATTACTGTATGTGTTCACAAATGCTTTACACACTGCCTCTGAACTAAGCCTGCCTGCTCGTGCCAAGCTACCAAGAGGGTGAGCAGGGGTTATTTCGAGAGTGTACCTACTCTCCCTGACTAGACGCAAGGGTCCCTATTTGGACAAGGGTACATACCTCTGCCAACTAGAGACCCCCAAATCTAACATTGGTGGTCAGCGGTGAGGATTCTGGACTTGCATTTGTGACTCATGTACAGTGATTGGTGAACACTACTTAGTGAGTGCAGACCAAAACGCAACCACATACTTTAATAGCATTTTTTCTGGGATTTCCTATTTTTGCAAATGCCAAGTTCAGTCACTATGGAGAAACCAGCATCAGTAGCCTCTGTTGAATGTGATTGGGAAGAAGAGAGGCTAGAATGCTACACCCTTAAGCAGCTCAAGCAATTCTGCAAAAAGTTTAAAGTGTCCATGACCGGGATCTCCAGGAAGGAGGACCTCCAAAAGGCGCTGAGGGCCTGGGTCGAATCAAGGAGTGCCCCTGTGGAGGGGGCTGAGAATGCAGAAGGGCAGCTGGAGGGGCTATTGGGTCTAGGGGCTAGAAGACCACCTTCCCCAGTAGGTAGCAGTGTTTCTGCCAGAGGACTGTCTCCAGAGGAGTTGGAGGACAGGAAAGAGAGTAGGATGCACGAAATAGAGCTGACCAAACTCAAGCTGAATAAGCAGTTAGAATTCGAAATGCAAACAAGGAAATTAGCCCTAGAGGAAAAGAAAATGCAGTTTGAACATGAGAAAGTTTTGAGGGAGTTGGAATTGAAGGCCAAGAGCTTAGAGATTACTCCCTCTGGTGGCAGTGTACCGCCTGTGCCTGTTGAAGCTAGGGTGTATATTCCCAAAGATGTGGTGAAGGAGTTTTTTAAAAATGACGACATAGGGCAGTGGTTCAAAGCCTATGAGGTAGCCATGTCTTCCCACCGGGTCCCTGAGAAGGATTGGGGAGCGGGGTTGTGGGGACGGTTCCTCAGTGAAGGGCGGGATACCTTGTTGGATTTGCCCTCTGAAGTCTATAATTCGTACAGCCACATGAAGGATGCCTTAATGACTAGATATGGTTTGACCCCTGAGCTTTATAGGCAAAGGTTCAGGAACTGTAGTAAGATTGAAAGCAGTACCTGGGTTGAATATGTGACCTTCTTTTGCAGAGCCTTGGATGGTTGGGTAAAGGGTAGCAAAGCGACTGATTTTCAGGCGCTCTTTGATTTGATTGCCTGGGAGCACTTGTCCGGTAATTGTTTTCCTGAGCTACGCCAGCACCTGATTGATAGTAAGCTGACTAACCCTAGGCAGCTTGCTGAGGAGGCGGACCGCTGGGTGAGTACCCGGGTCCACAAGGGTCACGTGGGAGACTCCGCCAAGGGTGGGCAGGGTCCCCAGCAGAAGAGTGGGGGGACAAGGGTAAACAGAAGGAGTTCCATAAAGGGCCCCAAAGTAGACCCCAAGGGAACCAAGGGAAAGGTTCCCAGCCTCCCCTGAGAAGAAGCCAGTGGCCCTCACAGGCCCCCCTGTTCACCAGGGACCACTGGTATGTTACAACTGTGGCGCCCCTGGCCACAAGGCAAACGATCCTCGTTGCCCTTTGCATGGAAAACCAGCACCCACCAGTGCAGTCCCCCGGCAGTTGGCTAGTGTAGCCCTGGGAGAGGAGTTGGGTGCCCAAGGTGGGGGGATCCCACAGTGTTTTCCCTTGTCTCATTAGGAGACTCTGAGATGGTCCCTAGGACCCCGCTGCCTGAGAACACTAAGAAATACAGGCAGTGGGTGACCATCAATGGCCATAGGGTGGAGGCTCTGAGAGACACAGGAGCCAGTGTGACAGCTGTCAAGTGTCACCTGGTGTCTAAAGAGCAGGTTATCCCTGATGCATTCTATCCGGTTGTTGCCGCTGACAACACAGAGAGTCACTGCAAGGTGGCTCAGGTTCCCTTTGAGTGGGGGGTCTCGGGTACTCTTCAAGTAGCTGTGAGGCCAGCCATGCCTGTTGACTGTTTGTTAGGGAACGATTTGGAGAGCTCACCTTGGGCTAAGGTGGAGCGGAGTGCGCATTTAGAAATGTTGGGCTTGCCTGATTGGGCATGTGTGACCACCCGGTCAATGGCAGCTAAAGGTGTTCAAGAGGACCTGGAGCCTGAGAGGGAGGCCCAGGTGCCTGCCGGAGAGAGAGGAGGCAGGGAGCGCGGGAAACCGGCCCCGAGGTTCCCACGGTCCAGGAGGAGGCAGACCCTGAGGGGGATGCCCTGGAGCCTACAGGGGAACAGGTAGCTGAACTGGGGGACCTACCTGAGCTGACCCATTGGCAGCAAGAAGGAGGACCCTCCAGGGAAGAGTTCTGCAAGGAGCAGAACACATGCCCTTCTTCTCGTGGGTCTGAGGCAACAGGCCACAGACCAGGCAGCAGGTGATCAGTCTGGATCACATTGGGTTTACTGGGAGAATGGTCTCCTGTATTCAGAGCCTAAGGTTGCTGAGCCTGGGTCAGCCCGTGTGCTGGTGGTACCCCAGCGCTTCAGAGCCTTCCTACTGGGGTTGGCTCATGATGTACCATTAGCGGGACATCTGGGGCAGGACAAGACCTTTGACAGGCTTGTTACCCATTTCTATTGGCCCCAGATGCGCAGGAGTGCCGCCACTCACTGCAGGACATGCCAGACTTGCCAGGCAAGTGGAAAAAGTGGGAGGAAGCACAAGGCTCCTCTCCAGCCATTCCCTGTGGTCAGCACCCCCTTTGAACGGGTGGGTATTGACATTGTGGGGCCACTGGACCCCAAGACAGCCATGGGCAACAGGTTTATCCTGGTCTTGGTGGACCATGCCTCCCGGTACCCTGAAGCCATCCCTCTGAGGACAGTGACGGCCCCCGTGGTGGGACGGGCACTGATGGGAATTTTCTCACGTGTGGGATTCCCTCAAGAGGTGGTGTCTGACAGAGGTACCAACTTCGTGTCCAAGTACATGAAGTCCCTGTGGCAGGAGTGCGGTGTAACTTACAAGTTCACCACTCCTTACCACCCTCAAGGAAATGGTCTGGTTGAGAGATTCAACCGGACCCTCAAGGGCATGATTATGGGTCTGGAAGAACCCATGAGGCGTAAATGGGACGTCCTCTTACCATGCCTGTTGTTTGCATACCGGGAGGTGCCACAGAAGTCTCTAGGGTTCAGTCCCTTTGAGCTCCTCTATGGACACCCGGTGCGAGGACCTCTGAGTTTGGTCAAGGAAGGCTGGGAGCAATCTCCCAGGAAACCTCCCCAGGATGTATACAGTTACATGCTGGCCTTCAGGAACCAGACTAGGCGTTTCAGAGAGCTTGCTGAGGCAAATCTGGAAGCCAGCCAGGAGGAGATGAAGCGGTGGTACGACCAGAATGCCACTCTGGTAGAGCTTCAGCCTGGTCAGAAAGTGTGGGTCATGGCCCCTGTGGAGCCCTGTGCGCTCCAGGACAGGTGGACCGGCCCTTTACGGTGGTGGAGCGCAAGAGTCCAGTTACCTATTTGGTGGACTTGCAGTCTCCCAGGAACCCCTTGCGGGTCCTGCATGTGAACCGCCTGAAGCCCCACTTGGAGAGGTCCCAAGTGGGCATGCTCTTAGCTACAGATGATGGAATGGAGGAGGAGACCGAGCCTCTTCCTGACCTCCTGTCAGCCCGAGAGCAAGATGGATCAGTGGAGGGAGTAAACCTCTCTACCTCCCTGACACCTGAGCAGCAGGGTGACTGTCGCCAACTGTTGGGACAGTTCCCTGACCTGTTCTCCCTGGTTCCCAGTGTCACCCATTGGTGCGTCCATGATGTGGACACTGGGGACAGTCTTCCTGTGAAGCACAAGGCTTACAGGGTGACTGACAGGGTCAGAGCCTGCATCAAGGAGGAGGTCTCCAAGATGTTTGCGCTAGGGGTGATTGAGTCCTCTAACAGCCCTTGGGCCAGCCCCGTGGTCTTGGTTCCAAAAGCTGCCGCGCCTGGTGCCACACCAGAACTCCGGTTCTGTGTGGACTACAGGGGACTCAATTCCGTCACCAGGACTGACGCCCACCCCATCCCCAGAGCTGATGAGCTCATAGATCGGTTAGGGGCTGCGCGGTACCTCAGCACGTTTGACTTAACGTCTGGATACTGGCAGATCGCCTTGACTGATGGGGCAAAGAGAGGTCAGCATTCTCCACACCAGATGGGCACTACCAGTTCCGGGTGATGCCCTTTGGGATGAAGAATGCCCCTGCCACCTTTCAGAGGTTGGTCAACCAGGTGTTGGTTGGACTGGAGGATTTCAGTGCCGCCTACCTGGATGACATCGCAGTGTTCAGTGCCCGTTGGGAAGAGCATCTGCGCCACCTCTGGGAAGTGTTGATGGCGCTGCGGAGGGCAGGCCTCACAATCAAGGCGAGTAAGTGCCAGATTGGGCAGGGTTCTGTGGTGTACTTGGGACACCAGGTTGGGAGCGGCCAGGTGGCGCCCCTCCAACCGAAAATTGATACCATTCTGGCTTGGGAGCCCCCAAGACCCAGACAGAGGTGAGAGCCTTCCTAGGACTCACCGGGTATTACCGGAGATTCGTCAAGGGGTATGGCAGCATTGTTGCCCCCTTGACCGAGCTGACTTCCAAGAAGCAGCCCAGGAAAGTGATTTGGACTGACGCCTGTCAAAAGCGTTTGACACCTTGAAGACTGCCATGTGCACGGCGCCTGTGCTCCAGGCACCCAACTTCTCCAATGAGTTCATTGTTCAGACCGACGCTTCAGAGCATGGTGTAGGGGCTGTTCTATCACAGATCAATGAGGAGGGCCTAGACCAACCTGTAGCCTTCATCAGTAGGAGGTTACTTCCCGGGAACAGAGATGGAGTGCTATTGAGCGTGAGGCATTTGCTGTGGTCTGGGCACTGAAGAAGCTGAGACCATACCTGTTTGGGACTCACTTCCGGGTTCAGACAGACCACAGGCCCCTCAGATGGTTGATGCAGATGAGGGGTGAGAATCCAAAGCTGTTGAGGTGGTCCATTTCCCTACAGGGGATGGACTTTACGGTGGAACACCGCCCTGGTACAGAACACGCCAATGCTGATGGACTGTCCAGATTTTTCCGCCTTAGCGATGAGAACTCCCTAGGGGTAGGATAGTTCTCCCCACATTTCAGCTGGAGGGGACACGTGTTAGACCTGGCATCCTTGGCGTGGGTCTCCCTTCCATTTTTTCATAATGCCTCCACGGTTGCCGATATGTTTTTGCTGGACTAGATGCTCATGGGCACTTTGCCGCTGCTAATCAGTGCCAAAGTGCAAGTGCTCCCTATCGTTAATTGATACATGTATTAGTGACTCCATGATTGGATGATTGGTTTACTTGTCAGTCCCTAGTACAGTGCACTCAGTGTGCCCAGGGCTTGTAAATCCAATGCCGCTGGTGGGCTCGCAGCACTGGTTGTGCCACCCACAGAAGCGGCCTGTAAAATATGTCTCGGGCCTGCCATCGCAGAGCCTGTGTGCAGCCTCGGGCTGCCATGTCGACTTGGTGAGTACACCCACTTACCAGTCCCTAAACCTTCCCTTTACTGCATGTTGGTCACCCCTAAAGTAGGCCCTAGGGCAGGGTGCATTGTAAGTATAAGGTAGGACATGCCCTGGTGTGTGTGGCATGTCCTAATAGTGAATTACAGCCATTTTCGTTTTTCACTATTGCAAGGCTACCTGCTCCCCATAGGCCAGAATGGGCAGACTGACTATTACACCTTATAGTCAGAACTGACCCAGGGAACCTGGTAGAAAAACGAATTTAGTATGCCTGAACTCAGGATGATAAAATACATCTTTTAGTGAAGTTGGTTTTAACATTCTGTGTTCGAAAATACCACTTTTAGAAAGTGGGTATTTTCTTGCCTAACTATCCAAGCCTGCCTCTGCTAGGTTGTGTATTCCTTGTCTGGAGATTGAGTGACAGGGGCTGGGGGTGGCTACAGGAGACAGGGTGAGTCAGCGCAGGGCTGAATAGAAAGATCTGCATCCAGAGTGGAGGGAGGAGTTGCACCTGGGTCTGAATAGGGCTGTGCCTGCCTTCCACAATGCTGGCTCCACCTCCTGCCGGGCGGCTGAGCACTCTGCCCCACATTCTGAAAGGAAAGAAGGAGTCAGAAAAACAAAGTGCTCCAGAACTGACCAGAACTGGTTTTGGACTAGGCAGAGGCCTCTCTGCCTCCAGAGAACAAAGAGAATCAGGGTATAAGAGGGGCACCCAGACCCCAGGAAGATTAGATCACTTTTGGGAACAAGAAGAAACCTTTACTGAGGAGCGGAACCAAGAAGAAACTGAGGAGAAACTATCCCTAAGCCTGAAGTGCTGCTTGGGGGATTGGCCTGCAGTGGTTTGCCTGACTGCCAAAGAGAGGAGAAAGGAACTTTTGCTTTGCTGTGACTTTCATCAACTTGTGAAGGATCTCCAAGGGCTTGGAAGAGAGCTTGCTCCCTGACCGAAGTCCCAGGACCATTGGACTTCACCCCTTTGTGAATTGCTGCTGGAAACTCTGCTTCAGTGGCTACAGAGGTAGGGAGCTGTGACCGACTCTCACGACCGACTCGGTGTCCTGCAAGCACCGCATCGAAGCACCGTCTCGCCCTGCAACGCACGGCCCTGGTCTCACCGACTCCGTCAACGAGCCGCTGCCTGCACCGCATCGAGGGACAACGCGTCCTGCAACGCTTCGCTACGCCGAATCGAACTGGTCCGACCGACACGGTCACTGCTGCTGAGTTCGAGTCCTGTGACCGCACCGGAGTTGGGCACCGCTCGCACGCTTTGCGACGCACCGCCCGACTCGCACCGCTGTCCGGACTGATCGACGCCAGCTCCTGAATCCGGCTCCGTCGCCGCACCGCAACCTGCCAGCACCGCATCGAAGCACCGTCTCGCCCTGCAACGCACGGCCCTGGTCTCACCGACTCCGTCTCGACGACGTCAACGAGCCGCTGCCTGCACCGCATCGAGGGACAACGCGTCCTGCAACGCTTCCACTTTTGCATCGCGACGAACAGCCATCCGGCTCGCACGCCCGTGCCTGCCGCTTCAAGTAAAGGTACTGTGACCGAGTCTGTCTACGCTGTGTTGGCCCGTCTCGACGCGGTCAGCTGGATTTGTTAGACTCTGTTTGTTCTCGACATCGCCGTAGCCGGAGGAGGCTACCGACTCGCACAGAACCTTGAATTAAGCCTTTTTGATCAGAACTAAGTATTCTTAACAGTATTGTGGATTATTTTTGTCGTTTATGGTCTTGTGATAAATCTATATAAAGTATACCTATTTTTATAAATATATAACCTGTGTGGTGTCCATTTGTAGTGTTGTCACTTGATTACTGTATGTGTTCACAAATGCTTTACACACTGCCTCTGAACTAAGCCTGCCTGCTCGTGCCAAGCTACCAAGAGGGTGAGCAGGGGTTATTTCGAGAGTGTACCTACTCTCCCTGACTAGACGCAAGGGTCCCTATTTGGACAAGGGTACATACCTCTGCCAACTAGAGACCCCCAAATCTAACAGTCCTCATCTCAATTCAGACTTGCGCACCTACGTTGATCCCTGGAAACACATCACAGTGCACCTCATGTACAACCACAAAATGGTATTGTGCAGTCTAAATCGCCAAGAATTGGCTAAGTAACCTTTTCTCGTGCACATAGTAATGCCCCGATTTATATCAGCTGTTAGACTGTATAACTCCCATTGCAGTAAGCTCTCCGGTGGTTAAACTTAAACTGTCAATAACTCGTTCTGCAATAAATTGGCCGTTCTCTCTCTCCTTTGCAATCATAGGAACATCACTGCCGGGGGGCGCCTAGGTATGTAGTAGCATACATTCACCCCCTGTTGTCAGTGTTATCAGAGGTGCACCAGACTGAGAGGCGTGTCAGTTTTCAGGCACCGACCACCTGGACATGCATAAACTCCAACTCCCGCTCCAAAATATAAAACGGGCCCATGACACAGCTCGAGTATTCTTGAGGTAAGCTTTATTTCACCACCATGCTAAAAGATTTTCATGGTTCGGTTCAGAAATGCCTGGCAGACAAGTTTTGGCTGTTTGCCTTCCACAATGCCAGTTCCATGTGCACAGTTCATCTTTCAAGGGATTTTTAAATCCTTGTTAGTTGACTTCCACTGGAGGGTGCTGCGTAGTCATAGAGAGAGGACTACTGTTTAGAGTTCATACTCAGTCCGCTGTCAATACTGTCCTCATCTCAATTAAGACTCGTGCACCTACATTGATCCCTGTAAACACATCACAGTGCGCCTCATGTACAACCACAAAATGGTATTATGCAGTCTAAATCGCCAAGAATTGGCTAAGTAACCTTTTCTCATGCACATAGTAATCCCTCGATTAAAATCAGCTGTCAGACTGCATAACTCCCATTGCGGTAAGCTCTCCGGTAGTTAAACTAAAACTGTCAATGACTCGATCTGCAGTAAATCGGCCGTTCTCTCTCCCCATTGCAATCATAGGAACATCACTGCCGGGGGCGCCATGGTATGTAGTAGCATACATTCAACCACTGTTGTCAGTGTTATCCGAGTTGCACCAGACTGAGAGGCGTGTCAATTTCCAGGCGACGACCACCTGGACATGCATAAACTCCAACTCCTGCTCCAAAATATAAAACGGGCCCATGACACAGCTTGAGTATTCTTGAGGTAAGCTTTATTTCACCACCATGCTGAAAGATTTCATGGCGCGGTTCAAAAGTGCCTGGCAGAAGCGTTTCCGCTGTTTGCCTTCCTCAATGCCAGTTCCATGTGCACAGTTCATCTTCCAAGGGATTTTTAAATCCTTGTTAGTTGACTCCCACTGGAGGGTGCCGTGTAGTCATAGAGAGAGGACTACTGTTTCGAGTTCATACTCAGGCCGCAGTCAATACTGTCCTTATCTCAATTCAGACTCGCGCACCTACGTTGATCCCTGGAAACACATCACAGTGCGCCTCATGTACAACCACAAAAAGGTATTGTGCAGTCTCAATCTGCAAGAATTAGCTAAGTAACCTTTCCTCGTGCACTTAGTAATGCCCCGATTCATATCAGCTGTCAGCTCTATCGTGGTTAAACTTACACTGTCAATAACTCGTTCGGCAGTGAATCTCCCGTTCTCTCTCCCCATTACAATCATAGGAACATCGCTGCCGGGTGGGTGCCGCAGAATGTAGTAGCATACATTCACCCACTGTTGTCACCGTTATCCGAAGTGAACCAGACCAAGAGGCGTGTCAGTTTTCAGGCGCCGACCACCTGGACATGCACAAACTCCAACTCCTGCTCCAAAATATAAAACGGGCCCATGATACAGCTCGAGTATTCTTGAGGAAAGCTTTATTTCACCACCATGCTAAAAGATTTGAATGGCGCGTTTCAGAAGTGCCTGGCAGACACTTTTCGGCTGTTTGCTTTCCTCAATGCCAGTTCCATGTGCACTGTTCATCTTCCAAGGGATTTTTAAATCCTCGTTAGTTGACTCCTACTGGAGGGTGCCGCGAAGTCATAGAGAGAGGACTACTGTTTCGAGTTCATACTTAGTCCGCTGTCAATACTGTCCTCATCCCAATTCAGACTCGCGCACCTACATTGATCCCTGGAAACACATCACAGTGCGCCTCATGTACAACCACAAAATGGTATTATGCAGTCAAAACCGCCAAGAATTGGCTAAGTAACCTTTTCTCGTACATATAGTAATCTCTCGATTCAAATCAGCGGTCAGACTGCATAATTCCCATTGCGGTAAGCTCTCCAGTGGTTAAACTTACACTGTCAATAACTCGTTCGGCAGTGAATCTGCCGTTCTCTCTCCACTTTGCAATCATTGGAACATCACTGCCACGGGGGCGCCACAGTATGTAGTATCATACATGCACCCACTGTTGTTAGCATTATCCGAGGTGCACCAGACCTAGAAGCGTGTCAGTTTCCAGGTGCCAACCACCTGCACATGCATAAACTCCATCTCCCTCTCAAAAATATAAAACGGGCCCATGACACAGCTAGAGTATTCTTGAGGCAAGCTTTATTTCACCACCATGCTAAAAGATTTTCATGGTTCGGTTCAGAAGTGCCTGGCAGACAAGTTTCAGCTGTTGGCCTTCCACAATGCCAGTTCCATGTGCACAGTTCATCTTCCAAGGGATTTTTAAATCCTTGTTAGTTGATTTCCACTGGAGGATGCTGCATAGTCATAGAGAGAGGACTACTGTTTAGAGTTCATACTCAGTCCGCTGTCAATACTGTCCTCATCTCAATTAAGACTCGTGCCCCTACATTGATCCCTGCAAACACATCACAGTGCGCCTCATGTACAACTACAAAATGGTATTATGCAGTCTAAATCGCCAAGAATTGGCTAAGTAACCTTTTCTCGTGCACACAGTAATCCCTCGATTGAAATCAGCAGTCAGACTGCATAACTCCCATTGCGGTAAGCTCTCCGGTAGTTAAACTAAAACTGTCAATGACTCGTTCTGCAGTAAATCGGCCATTCTCTCTCCCCATTGCAATCATAGGAACATCACTGCTGGGGGCGCCATGGTATGTAGTAGCATACATTCAACCACTGTTGTCAGTGTTATCCGAGTTGCACCAGACTGAGAGGCGTGTCAGTTTCCAGGCGCCGACCACCTGGACATGCATAAACTCCAACTCCCGCTCCAAAATATAAAACGGGCCCATGACACAGCTTGAGTATTCTTGAGGTGAGCTTTATTTCACCACCATGCTGAAAGATTTCATGGCGCGGTTCAAAAGTGCCTGGCAGAAGCGTTTCGGCTGTTTGCCTTCATCAATGCCAGTTCCATGTGCACAGTTCGTCTTCCAAGGGATTTTTAAATCCTCGTTAGTTGACTCCCACTGGAGGGTGCTGTGTAGTCATAGAGAGAGGACTACTTTTTCGAGTTCATTCTCAGTCCGCTGTCAATACTGTCCTTATTTCAATTCAGACTCGCTCACCTACGTTGATCCCTGGAAACAAATCACAGTGCGCCTCATGTACAACCACAAAAAGGTATTGTGCAGTCTAAATCTGCAAGAATTAGCTAAGTAACCTTTTCCCGTGCACATAGTAATGCCCCGATTCATATCAGCTGTCAGACCGCATAACTCCCATTGCGGTAAGCTCTACGGTGGTTAAACTTACACTGTCAATAACTCGTTTGGCAGTGAATCTCCCGTTCTCTCTCCCCATTACAGTCATAGGAACATCACTGCCGGAGGGTGCCGCAGAATGTAGTAGCATACATTCACCCACTGTTGTCACCGTTATCCGAAGTGAACCAGACCAAGAGGCGTGTCAGTTTTCAGGCGCCGACCACCTGGACATGCATAAACTCCAACTCCTGCTCCAAAATATAAAACGGGCCCATGATACAGCTCGAGTATTCTTGAGGTAAGCTTTATTTCACCACCATGCTAAAAGATTTTAATGGCGCGTTTCAGAAGTGCCTGGCAGACATTTTTCGGCTGTTTGCTTTCCTCAATGCCAGTTTCATGTGCACTGTTCATCTTCCAAGGGATTTTTAAATCCTCGCTAGTTGACTCCTACTGGAGGGTGCCACGAAGTCATAGAGAGAGGACTACTGTTTCGAGTTCATACTTAGTCCGCTGTCAATACTGTCCTCATCTCAATTCAGACTCGCGCACCTACGTTGATCCCTGGAAACACATCACAGTGCGCATCATGTACAACCACAAAATGGTATTATACAGTCTAAACCGCCAAGAATTGGCTAAGTAACCTTTTCTCGTACACATAGTAATCTCTCGATTCAAATCAGCTGTCAGACTGCATAATTCCCATTATGGTAAGCTCTCCAGTGATTAAACTTACACTGTCAATAACTCGTTCGGCAGTGAATCTGCCGTTCTCTCTCCACTTTGCAATCATAGGAACATCACTGCCGGTGGGGCGCCGCGGTATGTAGTATCATACATGCACCCACTGTTGTTAGCATTATCCGAGGTGCACCAGACCTAGAGGCATGTCAGTTTCCAGGTGCCAACCACCTGCACAGGCATAAACTCCATCTCCCTCTCAAAAATATAAAACGGGCCCATGACACAGCTCGAGTATTCTTGAGGCAAGCTTTATTTCACCACCATGCTAAAAGATTTTCATGGTTCGGTTCAGTAGTGCCTGGCAGACAAGTTTTGGCTGTTTGCCTTCCACAATGCCCGTTCCATGTGCACAGTTCATCTTCCAAGGGATTTTTAAATCCTTGTTAGTTGACTTCCACTGGAGGGTGCTGCGTAGTCATAGAGAGAGGACTACTGTTTAGAGTTCATACTGAGTCCGCTGTCAATACTGTCCTCATCTCAATTAAGACTTGTGCACCTACGTTGATCCCTGTAAACACATCACAGTGCGCCTCATGTACAACCACAAAATGGTATTATGCAGTCTAAATCGCCAAGAATTGGCTAAGTAACCTTTTCTCGTTCACATAGTAATCTCTCGATTCAAATCAGCTGTCAGACTGCATAGTTCCCATTGCGGTAAGCTCTCCAGTGGTTAAACTTACACTGTCAATAACTTGTTCGGCAGTGAATCTGCCGTTCTCTCTCCACTTTGCAATCATAGGAACATCACTGCCGGTGGGGCGCCGCGGTATGTAGTATCATACATGCACCCACTGTTCTTAGCATTATCCGAGGTGCACCAGACCTAGAGGCATGTCAGTTTCAAGGTGCCAACCACCTGCACATGCATAAACTCCATCTCCCTCTCAAAAATATAAAATGGGCCCATGACACAGCTCGAGTATTCTTGAGGCAAGCTTTATTTCACCACCATGCTAAAAGATTTTCATAGTTCGGTTCAGAAGTGCCTGGCAGACGCGTTTCGGCTATTTGTCTTCCTCAATGCCAGTTCCATGTGCACAGTTTGTCTTCCAAGAGATTTTTAAATCCTCATTAGTTGACTCCCACTGGAGGGTGCTGCGTAGTCATAGAGAGAGGACTACTGTTTCGAGTTCATTCTCAGTCCGCTGTCAATACTGTCCTTATCTCAATTCAGACTCGCGCACCTACGTTGATCCCTGGAAAAACATCACAGTGCTCCTCATATACAACCACAAAATGGTATTGTGCAGTCTAAATCGCCAAGAATTGGCTAAGTAACCTTTTCTCGTGCACATTGTAATGCCCCAATTTACATCAGCTGTCAGACTGTATAACTACCATTGTGGGAAGCGCTCCGGTAGTTAAACTTAAACTGTCAATAACTCATTCTGCAGTAAATCGGCCGTTCTCTCTCCCCTTTGCAATCATAGGACCATCACTGCTGGGGGAGTGCCGCGGTATGTAGTAGCATACATTCACCCACTGTTGTCAGCGTTATCCGAGGTGCACAAGACCGAGAGGCGTGTCCGTTTCCAGGCGCCGACCACCTGGACATACATAAACTTCAACTCCTGCTCCAAAACATGAAACGAGCCCATGACATAGCTCGAGTATTCTTGAGGTAAGCTTTATTTCACCACCATGCTAAAATATTTTCATGGCGCGGTTCAGAAGTGCCTGGCAGACGCGTTTTGGCTGTTTGCCTTCCACAATGCAAGTTCAATGTGCACAGTTCATCTTCCATGGGATTTTTAAATCCTCGTTAGTTGACTCCCACTAGAGGGCGCCGTGTAGTCATAGAGAGAGGACTACTGTTTCGAGTTCATACTCAGTCCGCTGTCAATACTGTCCTCATCTCAATTCAGACTCACGCACCTGCGTTGATCCCTGGAGACACATCACAGTGCGCCTCATGTAAACCACAAAATGGTGTTGTGCAGTCTAAATCGCCAAGAATTGGCTAAATAACCTTTTCTCGTGCACATAGTAATCCCTCGATTCAAATTAGCTGTCAGACTAAATAACTACCATTGCGGTAAGCTCTCCAGTGGTTAAACTTACACTGTCAATAACTCGTTCAGCAGTGAATCTGCCATTCTCTCTCCACTTTGCAATCATAGGAACATCACTGCCGGGGGTTCGCAGCGGTATGTAGTATCATACATTCCCCCACTGTTGTTAGCGTTTTCCGAAGTGTACCAGACCGACATGCGTGTCAGTTTCCAGGCACCGACCACCTGTACATGCATAAACTCCATCTCCCTCTCAAAAATATAAAACGGGCCCATGACACAGCTCGAGTATTCTTGAGGTAAGCTTTATTTCACTACCATGCTCAAAGATTGTCATGGCGCGGTTCAGAAGTGCCTGGCAGACGCGTTTCGGCTGTTTGCCTTCATCAATGCCAGTTCCATGTGCACAGTTCGTCTTCCAAGGGATTTTTAAATCCTCGTTAGTTGACTCCCACTGGAGGGTGCTGTGTAGTCATAGAGAGAGGACTACTTTTTCGAGTTCATTCTCAGTCCGCTGTCAATACTGTCCTTATTTCAATTCAGACTCGCTCACCTACGTTGATCCCTGGAAACAAATCACAGTGCGCCTCATGTACAACCACAAAATGGTATTGTGCAGTCTAAATCTGCAAGAATTGGCTAAGTAACCTTTTCTTGTGCACATAGTAATGCCCCGATTCATATCAGCTGTCAGACTGCATAACTCCCATTGCAGTAAGCTCTCCGCTGGTTAAACTTACACTGTCAATAACTCATTCGGCGCTGAATCAGCCGTTCTCTCTCCCTTTTGCAATCATAGAAACATCACTGCCGGGGGCGCAGCGGTATGTAGTAGTATACATTTACCCACTGTTGTCAGCGTTATCTGAGGTGCACCAGACCAAGAGCTATGTCAGTTTCCAGGCGCTGACCACCTGGACATGCATAAACTCCAACTAACGCTGCAAAATATAAAACGGGCCCCTGATACAGCTCGAGTATTCTTGCGGTAAGCTTTATTTCACCACCATGCTCAAGGTTTTTATGCCGCGGTTCAGAAGTGTCTTGCAGACGCGTTTCGGCTGTATGCCTTCCTCAATGGCAGTTCCATTTGCACAGTTCATATTCCAAGGGATTTTTGAATCCTCGTTAGTTGACTCCCACTGGAGGGTGCCGCATAGTCATAGAGAGAGGACTACTGTTTCGAGTTCAGTCTCAGTCCGCTGTCAATACTGTCCTCATTTCAATTCAGACTCGCGTACCTACGTTGGTCCCTGGAAACACATCACAGTGCGCCTCATGTACAACCACAAAATGGTATTGTGCAGTCTAAATCTGCAAGAATTGGCTAAGTAACCTTTTCTTGTGCACATAGTAATGCCCCGATTCATATCAGCTGTCAGACTCCATAACTCCCATTGCGGTAAGCTCTACGGTGGTTAAGCTTACACTGTCAATAACTCGTTCGGCAGTGAATCGGCTGTTCTCTCTCCCCTTTGCAATCATAGGAACAGCACTGCCGGGGGCGCCGCGGTGTGTAGTATCATACATTTACCCACTGTTGTCAGCGTTATCCGAGGTGCACCAGACTGAGAGGCGTGTCAGTTTCCGGGCGCCGACCACCTGGCCATGCATAAACTCCAACTCCCGCTCCAAAATATAAAACGGGCCCATGACACAGCTTGAGTATTCTTGAGGTAAGCTTTATTTCACCACCCTGCTGAAAGATTTCATGGCGCAGTTCAGAAGTGCCTGGCAGACGCGTTTCCACTGTTTGCCTTCCTCAGTGCCCGTTCCATGTGCACAGTTCATCTTCCAAGGGATTTTTAAATTCTTGTTAGTTGACTCGCTCTGGAGGGTGCCACGTAGTCATAGAGAGAGGACTACTGTTTCGAGTTCATACTCAGTCCGCTATCTATACTGTCCTCATCTCTATTCAGACTCGCGCACCTACGTTGATCCCTGGAAAAACATCACAGTGCTCCTCATATACAACCACAAAATGGTATTGTGCAGTCTAAATCGCCAAGAATTGGCTAAGTAACCTTTTCTCGTGCACATTGTAATGCCCCAATTTATATCAGCTGTCAGACTGTATAACTACCATTGTGGGAAGCGCTCCGGTAGTTAAACTTAAACTGTCAATAACTCATTCTGCAGTAAATCGGCCGTTCTCTCTCCCCTTTGCAATAATAGGACCATCACTGCTGGGGGAGTGCCGCGGTATGTAGTAGCATACATTCACCCACTGTTGTAAGCGTTATCCGAGGTGCACAAGACCGAGAGGCGTGTCAGTTTCCAGGCGCCGACCACCTGGACATACATAAACTTCAACTCCTGCTTCAAAACATGAAACGAGCCCATGACATAGCTCGAGTATTCTTGAGGTAAGCTTTATTTCACCACCATGCTAAAATATTTTCATGGCGCGATTCAGAAGTGCCTGGCAGACGCGTTTTGGCTGTTTGCCTTCCACAATGCAAGTTCAATGTGCACAGTTCATCTTCCATGGGATTTTGAAATCCTCGTTAGTTGACTCCCACTAGAGGGCGCCGTGTAGTCATAGAGAGAGGACTACTGTTTCGAGTTCATACTCAGTCCGCTGTCAATACTGTCCTCATCTCAATTCAGACTCACGCACCTGCGTTGATCCCTGGAGACACATCACAGTGAGCCTCATGTAAACCACAAAATGGTATTGTGCAGTCTAAATCGCCAAGAATTGGCTAAATAACCTTTTCTCGTGCACATAGTAATCCCTCGATTCAAATTAGCTGTCAGACTAAATAACTACCATTGCGGTAAGCTCTCCAGTGGTTAAACTTACACTGTCAATAACTCGTTCAGCAGTGAATCTGCCATTCTCTCTCCACTTTGCAATCATAGGAACATCACTGCCGGGGGTTCGCAGCGGTATGTAGTATCATACATTCCCCCACTGTTGTTAGCGTTTTCCGAAGTGCACCAGACCGACAGGCGTGTCAGTTTCCAGGCGCCGACCACCTGTACACGCATAAACTCCATCTCCCTCTCAAAAATATAAAACGGGCCCATGACACAGCTCGAGTATTCTTGATGTAAGCTTTATTTCACTACCATGCTCAAAGATTGTCATGGCGCGGTTCAGAAGTGCCTGGCAGACGCGTTTCGGCTGTTTGCCTTCCTCAATGCCAGTTCCATGTGTACAGTTCGTCTTCCAAGGGATTTTTAAATCCTCGTTAGTTGACTCCCACTGGAGGGTGCTGTGTAGTCATAGAGAGAGGACTACTTTTTCGACTTCATGCTCAGTCCGCTTTCAATACTGTCCTTATTTCAATTCAGACTCGCTCACCTACGTTGATCCCTGGAAACAAATCACAGTGCGCCTCATGTACCACCACAAAAGGGTATTGTGCAGTCTAAATCTGCAAGAATTGGCTAAGTAACCTTTTATCGTGCTCATAGTAATGCCCCGATTCATATCAGCTGTCAGACTGCATAACTCCCATTACGGTAAGCTCTCCGGTGGTTAAACTTACACTGTCAATAACTCGTTCGGCAGTGACTCTGCTGTTCTCTTTCCCCTTTGCAATCATAGCAACATCACTGCGGGGTGAGTGCCATGGTATGTAGTAGCATACATTCACCCACTGTTGTCAGCTTTATCCGAGGTGCACCAGACCGAGAGGCGTGTCAGTTTCCAGGCGCCGACCACCTGGACATACATAAACTTCAACTCCCGCTCCAAAATTTGAAACAAGCCCATGACATAGCTCGAGTATTCTTGAGGCAAGCTTTATTTCACCACCATGCTAAAAGATTTTCATGGCGCGGTTCAGAAGTGCCTGGAAGATGGGTTTCGGCTGTTTGCCTTCCTCAAAGCCAGTTCCATGGGCACAGTTCGTCTTCCAAGGGATTTTTAAATCCTTATTAGTTGACTCCCACTGGAGGGTGCCACGTAGTTATAGAGAGAGGACTACTGTTTTGAGTTCATACTCAGTCCGCTGTCAATACTGTCCTCATCACAATTTAGACTCGCACACCTACGTTGATCCCTGGAAACACATCACAGTGCGCCTCATGTACAACCACAAAATGATATTGTGCAGTCTAAATCTGCAAGAATTAGGTAAGTAACCTTTTCTAGTGCACATGGTAATGCCCCGATTCATATCAGCTTTCAGACTGCATAACTCCCATTGCGGTAAGCTCTCCGGTGGTTAAACTTACACTGTCAGTAACTTGTTCGGCAGTGAATCGGCCGTTCTCTCTCCCCTTTGCAATCATAGGAACATCACTGCCGGGGGGGCGCAGCGGTATGTAGTAGCATACATTCACCCACTGTTGTCAGCATTATCTAAGGTGCACCAGACGGTGGACAGTCAAAATATCGATTTTTAAATATCGAAGCACAGTTATATCGAGTTTTAAATATCGTAGGGACAAAATATCGAAGTCAAGAATATCTACAACCAGAATATCGAAGTTAAGGTAAGAAATATCGATTTTGCAAATATCGATGTTAGTAATATCGATAGTTAAATTATCGATATTAATAATATTGATATTTATATGAGTGTTATGTATTTTAGTATGTATTTAATATGTATGTGTTCTATATTTTTTGTTAAGTATTGTACTGTTTTTTTAAATATATGTATACATTTTTTAGAAATTAGTAAAAAAAATTTAAGTAAATTTGGCATTTTAGTACCGTAGCGGGTTGTGGGTTTATAGGGGAATAGGGTGGGAAGTAATTTAATTATAGTACATTAAATAATAATTTTTAGGAATTATTAATTTATTTTAATTGAATTTTGTGTTTTATTTCTGTAGCGGGTTGTGGGTTTATAGGGGAATAGGGTGGGAAGTAATTTAATTTTAATTAAGTAATTATTAATTTTTAATTATTGTTATTAATAATTAATTTATTGTTAATTAATTATTAATTGGTAATTAATTATTATTAATTGATAATTATTGTATTTGTATTAATTTATTATTGGAGTGGGTTGTGTGTTTTTAGGGGAATAGGGTGGTAAGTAAATTATTTGTAATTACGTAATTAAGAAAAATTGAGTATTGATAATTAATGTTTTTGTTAATTAATTATTAGTTGGTTATTAATTTCCATTAAATATTATTTATTGGCATTGATAATTTTTCTGTTAATTAATTATTACTTTTTTATTAATGTTCATTAAATTATTTATTACATATTATTTATTGGTATTGATAATTAATTTTTTTGTTAATTAATTATTAATTGGCTATTAATTTTTATTGCATATTATTTATTATTATTGACATTTTTTGAATTTAATTATTAATTGCAAATTAATTTTTATTAATTGATTAATTGAAATATAATTTAATTGTGTGAAATTTTATGTGGAGTGTGTTGTGTGTTTATTGGGGAATAGGGTGGGTAGTATTTAATATTATTAAAGTAATTATTATTTTTGATATATTTGTAGTTTTTTTTTCTAAATTTATTAATAAATCATTATTTAATTACAATATTTATTTCATTTATAAGTATGTTATTTTTAACATCTACGTTGTCCAACGCTTTCCCTACTGTTCCACTCACTGGAGTGGGAATAGTAATTTTTACCCCTACGCTATCCAGCGCTTTCCCTACTGTTGCACTCTCTGGAGTGGGAATAGTAATTTTTACCCCTACGCTATCCAACGCTTTCCCTACTGTTGCACTCACTGGAGTGGGAATAGTAATTTTTACCCCTACGCTATCCAGCGCTTTCCCTACTGTTGCACTCTCTGGAGTGGGAATAGTATTTTTTACCCCTACGCTATCCAGCGCTTTCCCTACTGTTGCACTCTCTGGAGTGGGAATAGTAATTTTTACCCCTAGGCTATCCAGCACTTTCCCTACTGTTGCACTCTCTGGAGTGGGAATAGTAATTTTTACCCCTACGCTATCCAACGCTTTCCCTACTGTTGCACTCTCTGGAGTGGGAATAGTAATTTTTACCCCTACGCTATCCAGCGCTTTCCCTACTGTTGCACTCACTGGAGTGGGAATAGTAATTTTTACCCCTACGCTATCCAGCGCTTTCCCTACTGTTGCACTCTCTGGAGTGGGAATAGTAATTTTCACCCCTTCGCTATCCAGCGCTTTCCCTACTGTTGCACTCTCTGGAGTGGGAATAGTAATTTTTACCCCTACGCTATCCAGCGCTTTCCCTACTGCTGCACTCTCTTGAGTGGGAATAGTAATTTTTATCCCTACGCTATCCAGCGCTTTCCCTACTGTTGCACTCACTGGAGTGGGAATAGTAATTTTTACCCCTACGCTATCCAGCGCTTTACCTACTGTTACACTCTCTGGAGTGGGAATAGTAATTTTTACCCCTACGCTATCCAACGCTTTCCCTACTGTTGCACTCTCTGGAGTGGGAATAGTAATTTTTACCCCTACGCTATCCAGCGCTTTCCCTACTGTTGCACTCTCTGGAGTGGGAATAGTAATTTTTACCCCTACGCTATCCAATGCTTTCCCTACTGTTGCACTATGTGGAGTAAGTATATATATTAATTTATATGTATATGTTTAATTTATTTTAACATTTAATGTATTAGTTATTATTTTTAAATCTCTTTTAATATTTTTAACTATATTTCTTTTAATTATATGTATTATTTACTTAATTTTACATTATTATTAAAACATTAAAAAAACGATATTTTTAACTTCGATATTTTTGACAACTATATATTTTTTTCGATATTTTTGTACTTACCTTTATGTAGATTGGACTTCGATATTTTTGACTTCTATATTTCTGTGTCGATATTTTTGCAGGTCGATTTTCTGTCCGTCGATATTCTGTCAGACATTCGCACCAGACCGAGAGGCATGTCAGTTTCCAGGCACCGACCACCTGGACATGCATAAACTCCAACTCCCACTCCAAAATATATAACGGGCCCATGACACAGCTCGCGTATTCTTGAGGTATGCTTTATTTCACCACCATGCTAAATGATTTTCATGGTTCGATTCAGAAGTGCCTGGCAGACGAGTTTCGGCTGTTTGCCTTCCACAATGCCAGTTCCATGTGCACAGTTCATCTTCCATGGGATTTTTAAATCCTCGTTAGTTGACTCCTACTAGAGGGCGCCACGTAGTCATAGAGAGAGGACTACTGTTTCGAGTTCATACTCAGTCCGCTGTCAATTCTGTCCTCATCTCAATTCAGACTTGCGCACCTACGGTGATCCCTGGAAACACATCACAGTGCGTCTCATGTACAACCACAAAATGGTATTGTGCAGTCTGAATTGCCAAGAATTGGCTAAATAACCTTTTCTCATGCACATAGTAATCCCTCGATTCAAATCAGCTGTCGGACTGCAGAACTACCATTTTGGTAAGCTCCCCAGTGGTTAAACTTACACTGTCAATAACTCGTTCGGAAGTGAATCTGACATTCTCTCTCCACTTTGCAATCATAGGAACATCACTGCCGGGGGTTCGCGCGGTATGTAGTATCATACATTTAGCCACTGCTGATAGCGTTATCTGAGGTGCACCAGACCGAGAGGCGTGTCAGTTTCGAGACGCCGACCACCTGCACATGTATAAACTCCATTTCCCTCTCAAAAATATAAAACGGGCCCATGACACAGCTCGAGCATTCTTGAGGTAAGCTTTATTTCACCACCATGCTCAAAGATTTTAATGGCACGGTTCAGAAGTGCCTGGCAGATGCGTTTCGGCTGTTTGCCTTCCTCAATGCCAGTTCCATGTGCACATTTCATCTTCCAAGGGATTTCTGAATCCTCGTTAGTTGACTCCCACTGGAGGGTGCTGCATAGTCATAGAGAGAGGACTACTGTTTTGAGTTCATTCTCAGTCCGCTGTCAATACTGTCCTCATTTCAATTCAGACTCGCGCACCTACGTTGATCCCTGGAAACACATCAGATTGTGCCTCATGTACAACCACAAAATGGTATTGTGCAGCCTAAATCGCAAAGATTTGGCTAAGTAACCTTTTCTCGTGCACATAGTAATGCCACGATTTATATCAGCTGTCAGACTGTATAACTCCCATGCCGTGGGGGGCCCCGCGGTATGTAGTAGCATACATTCACCACTGTTATCAGCGTTATCCGAGGTGCACAAGACCGGGAGGCGTGTCATTTTCCAGGCACCGACCACCTGGACATGCATAAACTCCAACTCCTGCTCCAAAATATAAAACGGGCCCATGACAGATTTAGACTGCACAATACCATTTTGTGGTTGTACATGAGGCACACTGTGAAGTGTTTCCAGGGATCAACGTAGGTGCGTGAGTCTGAATTGAGATGAGGACAGTATTGACAACGGACTGAGTATGAACTCGAAACAGTAGTCTTCTCTCTATGACTATGCGGCATCCTCCAGGGGGAGCCAACTAACTAGAATTTAAAAATCCCTTGGAAGATGAACTGTGCACATGGAACTGGCATTGAGGAAGGCAAACAGCCGAAGCATGTCTGCCAGGCACTTCTGAACCATGCCATAAAAATCTTTTAGCATGGTGGTGAAATAAAGCTTACCTCAAGAATACTCGAGCTGTGTCATAGGCCTGTTTCATATTTTGCAGCGGGAGTTGGAGTTTATGCATCTCCAGGTGGTCGGCGCCTGGAAACTGACAGGCCTCTTGGTCTGGTGCACCTCTGATTACCCTGACAATAGTGGGTAAATGTATGCTACTACATATCGCGGCGCTGCCCTGGCAGTGATGCTCCTATGATTGCAAAGGGGAGAAAGAACAACAGATTCACTGCCGAACGAGTTATTGACAGTGTAAGTTTAGCCACCGGAGAGCTTACTGCAATGGGAGATATGCAGTCTGACAGCTGATATGAATCGGGTCATTAATATGTGCATGAGAAAAGGTTGCTTAGCCAATTCTTGCCGATTTAGACTGCACAATACCATTTTGTGGTTGTATATGAGGCGCACTGTGATGTGTTTCCAGGCATCAATGTAGGTGCGCAAGTCTGAATTGAGATGAGGACAGTATTGACAGCGGACTGAAAATGAACTCGAAACAGTAGTCCTCTCTCTATGACTACGCAACACCCTCCAGTGGGAGTCAACTAATGAGGATTTAAAAATCCCTTGGTAGACGAACTGTGCACATGGAACTGGCATTGAGAAAGGCAAACAGCCGAAACGCGTCTGCCAGGCACTTCTGAACCGCGCCATGAAAATCTTTTAGCATAGTGGCGAAATAAAGCTTACCTCAAGAATACTCGAGCGGTGTCATGGGCCCGTTTTATATTTTGGAGCGGGAGTTGGAGTTTATGCATGTCCAGGTGGTCGGCGCCTGGAAACTGACATGCCTCTCGGTCTGGTGCACCTCGGATAACGCTGACAACAGCGAGTGAATGTATGCTACTACATAATGCAGCGCCCCCTGGCAGTGATGTTCCTATGATTGCAAAGGAGAGAGAGAACGGCCGATTCACTGCCAAACTAGTTATTGACAGTGTAAGTTTAACCACCGGAGAGCTTGCCGCAATGGGAGTTATGCAGTCTGACACCTTATATGAATCAGAGCATTACTATGTGCACAAGAAAAGGTTACTTAGCCAATTCTTGCAGGTTTAGACTGCACAATACCATTTTGTGGTTGTACATGAGGCGCACTGCAATGTGTTTCCAGGGAACAACGTAGGTGCGCAAGTCTGAATTGAGATGAGGACAGTATTGACAGCGGACTGAGTATGAACTCGAAACAGTTGTTACATCCACAGGAACTCCTCGGAATCCGGGCGATGCTCAAAGGGGTCCACCTCTTGACATCCCCAACTCTGACACACAACTCACAGAGTATTGAGGCGATCAAGTGAGGGAAAGGAATTAGGGTAGGAACAGCGGGGATTGGGATACCTGCAAACAGAAAAACACATAGATTAATACAGGTCTACATATCTGACTACTCTCATAGGATCTCACTAATGTGCCTAGTACCTGCAAAACAAGTTCCGCCTGCTGCGGTGTTCCTCTATCTCAACTCTCTACCCAGTAGTGATACAGCTCGCAACTGGAGGAGGATTTACCTATAATAAAAAGCACACAGGTTAACACCGCATTCAGCCCCCCTTCACTTCTAGTTAAACACCTCCCTTACTCATACATACCCAAGCTGTCGCATTCCCAGCAACAAATAAAACAGGAGTAAAGAAAAATAAGGGAAGTGTCACAACACTAGTAAAAAGTTATGAGGAGCCGAAAAGCAATGTCCAGAATCCTTGCTCCAAAGAGTTCAGTAAGGATCAAGCGCCAGGAAACCTTAGGCAGAGAGCAAAGGAAGTACAGCCATCCAAGAGTCCATGAAAAAGTCCAGACTCATAACTAATGTTGGTAGAAAAACTAATAGGCTCCTTAGTTAGAACGGAAAACTAAATGAATCACACAGGAGTCTTAACTGTCAAACCCCGTATGCAGAGACACAATGTTAAAGGCATTCAAAGCGCCCGCCAACAGTATCTTCCCGGGCTGCTTCTCGCCGTGTGTCCTTCCTTGCCCAGCGTCGTTCCCTTAGACAAGAGGCCACTTTAGCCCGAGCAGCATTTGGACACCAACAGCCATTGGATCCACTTCCTGGCCGCATACGATACGGCTCCAGAAACTCCGATGCGCCTCTCCCAGTGAGAGCGCTTCCCTCGGTGCCAGCTGCCGAGAACCTGCAGACTCCGGTTTGAATTCCAACCGCGAGTCGGCAAGTATCAAACAATGGCTCTCCCTGCGAAACCAGCAGGCGGCCGTAATTCTCATTAATCCGCTGCAACTTCTCCTCGTTCCAGGACGGAAAAATCCAAAACATGCAGCAGCAAGGAACACAGTCCTTCGCGTTCAGAATTACGCACGCTGTCTAACGTGCGAGTTCGCCTAATGTACCCGGAGGCCCCTCCCTCTAAGGCCTTCTGGGACTTGTAGTTCAGGGGGTATTTCTCTTCGTAACGGAACGTATGGCAGGCGCAAGGAGTCAGACCCTGATAGTACACCCTCCTCCCATGCGCCTCCTAGGACCAGGCTTGCCAGGATAGCGGGTGTGAAAGCAGCGAACCACACGAGGAGCGTGGACATTACTGCTTGGTTCCCAAGAATCATCCTGCGAGGGGTACCCATTCCAGGAGATGAGGTACCACAGCCGCCCTCGGCGTTACCTGGAATCCAACACCCGGCGCACCTCATATTCCAATTGACTGTCCCGGAGCACCGGAGGAACCGCTCTACTTCGGGCCCCCACCGCTGGCTTCAACAAGCTAACGTGGAACACAGAATGGATCCTTGGCGAAGCAGGTAGTTTGAGCTTATAGGCGACTGGGTTGATTCTGCGCAGCACAAATACTGCCTCCACTCCTGGAAGGCCTGCTTGATGGCCAACAATTCCTTTTCTGCGACAGTATAGTTGAGCTCAGCCCCGTTCGACTTCCTGGACAAACAGGCAACCGGATGCAACTGTCCTGTATGTTTGTCACGTTGGGACAACACCGCCCCTACTACCACATCGGAGGCATCGGCCTCCACGATAAATGGGGCCTCTGTTTGTGGATGTCTCAGTATAGGGGCCGTAGTGAAAGCCTTTTCAAAAATGTAAATGCTTCCGTGGCCTCAGCGCTCCATAGAAATGGCATTCCCTTTATTAGCAAACGTGTAATTGGAGAGACCAGATGGGAGAAATGAGAGAAAAAACCTACGGTAGTAGTTGGCAAACCCTAAGAAGCATTGCACCTCTCTCACATTCTTCGGAACAGGCCACTCGTGAACCGCTTCCACCTTCCTCTCAGCCATGCTCAATCCAGAAGGGTTCAATATAACCCCCAAAAATTCCACCTCAGCCACATGAAACACACATTTGCCCAGCTTACTGAACGAGCTATATTCCTGGAGTCTCTGAAGTACCTGAGTAACATGCTTCACATGTATATCCTGATTGATGGAATACATCAGGATGTCGTATATATAAACAACCACAAATCTGTCTACAAAGTCCTTAAGCACATCGTTTAAAAAGAACTGAAAGGCTGCCGGGGCGTTACAAAGCCCAAAGGGCATAACTAAGTACTCTCTTAGGTGCTTTGTTTCTGGCTCCGACAAGGCATAGACACGACAAGAAGGGATGGTAGCTCCAGAAATTAAATCTATCTGACAGTCATAGGTACGATGTGGGGGGAGTTTTTCTGCCTTCTCTTCACTAAAAACCTCCCTGTGAGATGCACACACTGCAGGAAGCTCCGTCTCCTGTTCCGCAGCGGTAGCTATATGGAACATCTGTGTAAGAGCCAGAAGATGAGAACCAGGAGTATGCAAACAATTCAGCCTACATTCCTCTGACTGAAAAGCCACTGTCTTCTTTTTCCAATCAACCCGGGGGTTGTGTTGCCATAACCACGGCAATCCCAGTATTACCTCATACTGCGGTGCTTCGATAATGTTCAATGTTATGTCTTCTACATGGTCTTGTTGCTCCCCCTTCAGAATCAGCCCTACTCTCTCCGTCTGTTCGGTGATGGGACCTGACTTAATGGGTTTTCCATCCACGGCCAACACCTTTTCAGGGGTCTCTTGAGGAATGCACCGTAGTTCCAAACGTTGTACTGTCCCACAATCGATAAAGTTCCCTGTGGCTCCTGAATCGATCATCACCCACACTTAGTGTACCTGGTGACCTGCTGTAAGAGTCATGGAAAGCACCATGTGTGATTCAGTGTCTTTTGCTTCTATGACCGCCAAAGAGGGCAGCTTCAGATCCTGTCTCTGATGAGCGTCTACCTCTACTTCCACCTCGGTTGTGGCCTCAGTAACGCTAGCCTGGACCGTAGTGATCGCCACCTTTTGTTAGAACAGAAAGGTCCCTGCCCCAAGACTTAATTACAGTCGGGGAGACATGGCGGCAGGCTGAAGCCGGTTGCGGGGCCTCCCGGACCAAAGAAGAGATGTAGTTAAGTTTCACGGGGAGAGGCAGCCAAAATGAGGAAATAAGTATAAGGAAACGAAATCTGAAAGCCCCCATAGTATTTTAAGATAACTTACTTGGTCCCCATGGGCTTAGACGTGGAGATTCAGCGTGGGATCTGGCGGCGTGCAGCAGGTCTCTGGAGGAGGACCCGAGCGGCAGTAGTGTTGGTCGGTTTCTGGGTAGACAGAGGCAGAGACAGCACAGGACGCTGGCCACTGGAGGAGAGACATCCAGAGAATTGCGGCAGTGAAGAGGAACGGCCCGCACGCTGGAACATGCAAGTTGGGGTGCAAGTTGGGGGTTTTGAGGCACTGGATGTGACTGAAAGGGGAGGGAGTGTTAAGAGTAACGAAGTATTGGTACAGAGGTGTACGCAGCAGGCATCGAGGCTGATGGAAAAAGAGCCTCCATTTGTAGCCTCATACTCAGCCTCATACTCGGCTCAAGAGAGGGGGAAGGTGGAGGGGGAGAGTGCTACTAAGAGTACAGAATCAGGAGCAGGTATCAGCACGGAGAAGGGAGAAAGTACTGTAGATAACTTACCTGCAAATAGGGAGACGCGAGTCAGGAGTCGTTACCAGCTACGGTCACTCCCAGAGGCTAAGAGTAAAGCTAAAGGGGGGAAAAAAAGGGAGCAGACAGCAAGGGAGGTGGTTGTGGTCCCCCCAAAAAGAAAGGCGGTGGTGAAATCCAGAGGGAAACCTAAACGCTGTGGCCCTAAGGAGGCGCATGTACCGGTTAAGCCCTTACCTTCCCTCAAGTCATACTTTAAGATAATGGAGCAAATTATAACTCCACAAGGGAAGGGGGGCAAGGTTATTACAGAGATCCAGACCCAGATAGCCCCTCTGCCTTTGGAAAATTGATTCTCCCCGCTGGCAGAGAGTCTACAGAGCGGAGATGAGCAGACTGAAAACCTGAGTTTGGAGGTAGCTCCCAGTCTGGCTTCAACTTTAAGTACAGAGTCACCTCACCCGAATGATGACTTTTCACAAGGCGGAGGAGGAGGCGGAGGTGGAGTTGAGAATCAGATGGAAAGGATGATTTTGAATCTAAGGCGAGATATCTTTATGAAATTTGAGATATCCGAAGCAAATCAAAAAGGGATTCAGGATAAATGCGGTGTATTGGAAGAGAAGCTGGATGATATTGCACTGCGTACCGGAATATTGGAAAGAGAGGTGAAGGCACTGACAGTGGCGACGTTGGAGAACTCTAAAGATATAGAGATGCTAAAATTACAGAATAAATCGATGCAGGGGGATCTAGAGAGGCTGGAAACACAATCCAGGTGTACCAATTTGAGAGTTCTAAAAATTCCGGAAGGGGCTGAGAAAGGGGACATCAAGACCTTTGTGTGTACTCTTTTAAGAGAGGGAATTCTGAAGGACAGACCACAAATCAATTTGGAGAAAGAGATACAGAGGGTACACAGAGACCCTTTCAAGTTAAATCCAGATAGGAAGATGCCCAGAAAAATTCTGATAAACTTCCTCACATATGCCACAAAGGAGCTGGTGTTGGGGCGTGCCTTGAAGGAAGGTTCTTTGAGATATGATGATTTTAGCTATCAAATTAGATCAGATCTAGGAAAGAGGACGGCCCAGAGACAGTGGGAGCTGGGGACCAGGATGACCGAGCTACGAAGTAGGGGAGCTCAGGTTCAGATGAAATTCCCAGCGATGTTAAAGATAATGTGGTGAAACAAGATGTATAACATCAGTAATCCAGAGGAAGTTGATACTTTCCTAACACAGATGGAGGGATGAGATATTATATTATGTGAGTGGGGGTATTTAAGGAATAGATGTTGGTAATGATGTTGGTAATGATTGGCTCATATAGAGGATAGGCTGTCTTTATCCCCTATTTATTCAATTTTATGTGGTTTTCTCACTTTGGGCCGGGGGTCACGAAGGGCGGAGTGTATCGCCCAAGAGATAGAAAGGGGGTTTCCCGGGGAGGAGGGGAGGGGCACTAGGTGTGGGGCACATTGGGAAAAAAGAAAAAAATTAGTCCTCATTAGGCTATTTGCTGAAGGGTTGAAGGGCAGGTCTGGATCTAAAAGGATTGGGAGGTGGGACCAAGGTTCAATGTTCAAGAAGGTGAAGTGGTGCCATAGAAATGGATAAGAATGGATAGATCAAAAGTAGTGAAGTTCTTAACATGGAACGTAAATGGGTTGAGAAACAGGAGGAAAGTGTTCCGGGTTATGGAATTATTAAAAAATAGTGACGCACAAATTATACTGTTGCAAGAGACCCATTTGGAAAGAAGTTAGTGTAAACAATGTCTTAGTAGGGTAAGATGGGTTCAGGAGGTAGTGTGTTCTGACCAGAGAGGGAGTACTAGAGGAGTGGCCATCATTATCAGAAGTAACTCCGGAATAAGATAAGTTAAATATGAATCAGATTATTCTGGTAGATGGTTAGTGGCAACTCTATTAATTCAAGGTAAACCTTTGGTGTGTGCAGTATATTATGGGCCAAATAACGATAACCCGGAAGCTCTTACAAAGCTTGAATCCTGTTTATTAGAAACAACGGTACCGATAGTATTGGGAGGGTACTTTAATTTAGTTATGAATAAAGAATTGGATCGTACGTCAAAGGTTAAATACATTAGTCCTCCAAAAACATTCTCTAGACTGAAGAGCATGATGAGAGAATTTAATTTGATTGACGTTTGGCGTAGTAAGAAGGGGGAAGTTAAAGAGTTTACCTTTTATAGTAAAAAGTACAGGCATCACTCCCATATTGATTATTTTTTGTTAGATCAGGAGCTGTATGGGGATGTGGAAGAGGTAACCCATTTTCCAGCAATTTTGTCAGGACACTCCGCAGTAGTTATGACTCTGGGGGTTCACCAAAGAGAGGGACAGAGACGGTGGACAGAATTATATTACTGGATGAAGAAGTGGTCCGTGATCTGGGGGGAAAATCTGATGACTATTTTCATGCCAATATGGGATCGGCAAAGAGACAAATAGTTTAAGACGCTTTTAAAGCATATTTAACCCCTTCCATGCTCATGACGAGCTCAGCTCGTCATGCTGCGCAGTGCTCGTGTGCGCATGACGAGCTGAGCTCGTCATGAACCCGTCCGCTCAATGCAATGCCTCGCACAGGGCGAAAATCGGCCGCGCATGGAAGGGGTTAAGAGAGGTTTTAAGATCCATAATGGTGGGAAAGAGACGAGTAGCGAAACAGGAAGAGGAGAATAGAATCAGAGGAATTAAGGTAAAAGAAGGAGAATTACAGAAAGCTTCAATGGATGGTTTGGATAGTGTTCGGACACTTAGTAAAGATTTGGAGAAGTTGCAAGCAGAATTTCAGGCACAGTTGGATAAAAGGCTACTCGATAGATGGAAAGTGAGTAAGCTTCAACACTTTGCTTACGGAGAGAAATGCAGTTCATTGTTAGCCTGGAAGGTTAAAGCAGATAAGGCGAGAAATACAGTATGTGACTTAATTAGTAGGGAGTCAGGAGAAGTATTATATGCCAATACAGATCTATGTGGAGAAGCTCGAAGGTTTATGAGTGATCTGTACAGTGAAGATATACAACCCGATCGGGAAAGTATAAAAGATTGGTTAAGAATGGCGGCACTCCCACAATTAACGGATGAACAGAGGAAAGCCTTAGAGGGAGAGATTACGGATGAATAGATTAGAACGCAGTGTAGAAAAATGGCAAGGGGAAAGGCAACTGGACCAGATGGTCTTCCAGTTGAGGTTTTTCTATGTATCATGGATATTGTAGTTCCAGTTTTAAAAGCCATATTTAATGAGATATATATGGATGGGGAAATGATCCCTAGTTCTTGGTCTGAGGCTACGGTGACATTAATTTTAAATCGAACAAGGATCCTCAGAAAGTGGATTCTTACAGACCAATATCCCTTTTAAATAAGGACTACAAGATCTTTTCTGGGATTATAGCTTCACGTGTAGCTAAGGTTATAAAAGGGGTCATCCATCCCGATCAAAGAGGCTTCATACCAGGGAGGCAGTTAAACAAACTTACATTTCAGTTAATAGGGGTTGTGGATATGGCGGAAGTACGGAACTTACCTTTAACCATAGTAGCAGTAGATGCAGCTAAGGCCTTTGACCAGGTGCACTGGGTATATCTGTGGGAGGCATTAAGCAGTTTTGGGTTCCCGCAGAATGTAGTGAAGGGCGTGCAAAATCTTTACTATTGCCCTAAGGCTAAGGTACTTGTAAATGGAGAATTGTCAAATTGGTTCAGCATTTCTAGAGAACAAGACAGGGTTGTCCCCTGTCTCCGCTTCTTTTTAATTTGTATATAGAGCCATTAGCTAATGTGATAAGGGCAGATTCCACCATTCTCCCTTTCAAATCTTTTGGGTTAGAAGTTAAATTGGCTCTTTATGCAGATGACTTGATTCTTTTTACCAGTAATCCACAAAATGCTATTCCTAATCTGATGAGGAAGGCGGAGAATTTTGGCTTAATCTCGGGGTATAAAGTGAACACAGGAAAAAACGAGATAATGGAATGGAACCAGAGTTCGAAGAGTCAAGGGGCAAAAACACAAATACGATATCTTGGGGTGCTGATCACTCAGAAATTGGAGGATATTACTAAAATAAACTGGAAGAAAGTCAGTCAGGAGATAGTGAGTATGTTGCTGAAATGGGCGAACCTACCCTTAAACATCTATGGTCGGATAAACCTTATAAAAATGATTATCCTCCCGAAAATTACTTTTCTTTTTAATTCTGTTCCTTTAATTTTTCAGAAAGAGGACATAGCTAAACTGCAGGGGAAAATGGGGAGCTTTATTTGGGCGTCAAAGGGCCCTAGGATAGCCTGGAAAAAATTAAGAAGGAGGCTAGAGGCAGGAGGATTGGCGTTACCAGACCTGCTTGCCTATTGTTATGCTTTCCACTTTAAGAATGTCCGTATGTTGGCAAATAAGACAGATAAGACATCTGTGGGTTTACTTTTTGAGGCCATGTTAGCAGATGTCTCTCAAGGCCAGCAACACTTTCTTTTTAAATATGGAGACCCAAAGTTTTTTAAAAAGGTGAGGCTGAAGACTCTGAGGTCTGCTTTAAGAACCTGGATGTATGTGAGAAAATGCTTGGGCGTCCCATATTTTTCATCATGGGCTCCGATTTGGGAATCCCCGGGTACCCCGGAATGCCTGAGAGATCAACTTAGTCAGCCTCTAAAATCGGGAGGTATAAGGTATTGGGCAGATCTTAAAATAGGTTCTAATTTAGTGAGCTGGGAAGTACTAAGTGAATGTACAAAGGGACAATTAACGAGGTTTAAGTACTATCAATTATGTTCCTGGTGGGCAACACAAGATTGGGCACAAGAGGAGGGGGAGTCAAAATTTGATCAGGTGATGAGAACTGATCAGTGGAAAAAGGAAATCTCTTTTTGGTATGGGGCCTTTTTGGAGACAGACGAGAAGATCGAAATTGAAATTTTAAATCTATGGGGAGAGGAGTTTGGGGACGAAGATCTGAAACAATTGTGGTATGACTCATACGGTATGTTACGATCAGTGGTAAAGCCTGCAACACTTAAACGCACCCATCTGCTTACCACCTATAGAGTCTATTGGTCTCCAGCGAAGTTGTTCAAGGTTACAGGTAATACTTATAATTGTCCAAGATGTACGTATGCAGCAGCAGATGACTTACACTTGTTTATGCAATGTCCAAAAATTACATCTTATTGGACTTCGGTGTGCGATTTTATTAGAGAAATACTTGGGAAACAGATTAAGGTAGACCTCTGCCTCATATTCTTCGGACTAAACCTAGAGGAAGAAGTACAGAGCAACATGGTTAGTTCCAAGTTTATATTCTATGTAATCTTATTGGCAAGGCGGGAAATCTGTAGGTTATGGAAATCTGAAAACCCCCCTTCATTTGCCGAGTGCCTTAAGAGTATCATATACACAAGTGAGTCGGATATGGCCTGTGATCCAAGAAGTAAAGACAAGATCTGGGCTCCATTGGTGGAGTGGAGAGAGAAGGCAAGTGGGTCCAATGATTAAGCCAAACATGCTGTCGGCCATGGTATCTCCTATTCCCCGAGGGTCTTAGTATGCAAAGGAGATGGAAGCGGAAACAGCAGTATGCTTGCAGGGATTATTCTTCCTCCCTTTCCACGTTTCATCCCAGAGGGTCTCTAAGGCACTAGAATTATATCCAGCAAGAGAGTTGAAAAAAGAAAGGTCCCTGCCCCTTGGGCTTATGAGGGCATTCTCTTACGAAATGGCCCTTCTTCCCACAGTACATGCATAGTCCTGTCTCCTCTCCTGCGCTCCCCTCCCCTTTCTGCCAGCCGGTGATCCAGATGTAAAGTAAGATTCATTAAGTCTGTACAATTAGTGGGTTGGGGGTCGATCTGGGCTAACGCATCCTTCATTTCCTCCCGCAATCCCTGATAGTAGAGCGACATATGCTTCTCCTCAGGCCATGCGGTTTCCACTACCAACCGATTGAAAGATGTTAAATATGTAATCAAATCCTGTTTCCCTTGCTTTAACTCCAAAAGCTCCCTATCAGCACTGAACGTGGAAGTCCGTCGGTCAAACACCCGTTCGAATTCCCTTCAAAAAGCGGTCCAATCCGATAGTAACGGATCGTCGTACTTTACCAGTGGGACTGCTCAATTGGCAGCGTCCCCAGTCATATATGATATGGCAAACACCACCCTTGAGTGATTATTAGGGAAGGAAGCTGGCTTGCACGAAAAGTGCAACATGATCTGCGTTAAAAAGGTCTGAATCTTCAGGGGATCCCCCGAATCTCTTTCTGGACTAGCCAAAGGCATGGGCGGAGGGACATGTACCTGGATCTGGGATGTGGAAGCATGAAACGAGTTCCTAGATTGTCTATCAACTCTTTCTCTAAGGGCAGCTGTTTCAGCTCTAGACGCTGCTAATTCCTGCTGAACTGCAACCAAAGCCTGCAATACTTCGTCCAAGGATGCCATCTTTGTGAATCGCCTGAACCGGGAGGAGTGAATATCGTGGGTGCGTAATTCTGTTACATCCACAGGAACTCCTCGGAATCCGGGCGATGCTCAAAGGGGTCCACCTCTTGACATCCCCAACTCTGACACACAACGCACAGAGTATTGAGGCGATCAAGTGAGGAAAAGGAATTAGGGTAGGAACAGCGGGGATTGGGATACCTGCAAACAGAAAAACACATAGATTAATACAGGTCTACATATCTGACTACTCTCATAGGATCTCACTAATGTGCCTAGTACCTGCAAAACAAGTTCCGCCTGCTGCAGTGTTCCTCTATCTCAACTCTCTACCCAGTAGTGATACAGCTCGCAACTGGAGGAGGATTTACCTATAATAAAAAGCACACAGGTTAACACCGCATTCAGCCCCCCTTCACTTCTAGTTAAACACCTCCCTTACTCATACATACCCAAGCTGTCGCATTCCCAGCAACAAATAAAACAGGAGTAAAGAAAAAATAAGGGAAGTGTCACAACACTAGTAAAAAGTTATGAGGAGCCGAAAAGCAATGTCCAGAATCCTTGCTCCAAAGAGTTCAGTAAGGATCAAGCGCCAGGAAACCTTAGGCAGAGAGCAAAGGAAGTACAGCCATCCAAGAGTCCATGAAAAAGTCCAGACTCATAACTAATGTTGGTAGAAAAACTAATAGGCTCCTTAGTTAGAACGGAAAACTAAATGAATCACACAGGAGTCTTAACTGTCAAACCCCGTATGCAGAGACACAATGTTAAAGGCATTCAAAGCGCCCGCCAACAGTATCTTCCCGGGCTGCTTCTCGCCGTGTGTCCTTCCTTGCCCAGCGTCGTTCCCTTAGACAAGAGGCCACTTTAGCCCGAGCAGCATTTGGACACCAACAGCCATTGGATCCACTTCCTGGCCGCATACGATACGGCTCCAGAAACTCCGATGCGCCTCTCCCAGTGAGAGCGCTTCCCTCGGTGCCAGCTGCCGAGAACCTGCAGACTCCGTTTGAATTCCAACCGCGAGTCGGCAAGTATCAAACAACGGCTCTCCCTGCGAAACCAGCAGGCGGCCGTAATTCTCATTAATCCGCTGCAACTTCTCCTCGTTCCAGGACGGAAAAATCCAAAACATGCAGCAGCAAGGAACACAGTCCTTCGCGTTCAGAATTACGCACGCTGTCTAACGTGCGAGTTCGCCTAATGTACCCGGAGGCCCCTCCCTCTAAGGCCTTCTGGGACTTGTAGTTCAGGGGGTATTTCTCTTCGTAACGGAACGTATGGCAGGCGCAAGGAGTCAGAACCTGATAGTACACCCTCCTCCCATGCGCCTCCTAGGACCAGGCTTGCCAGGATAGCGGGTGTGAAAGCAGCGAACCACACGAGGAGCGTGGACATTACTGCTTGGTTCCCAAGAATCATCCTGCGAGGGGTACCCCTTCCAGGAGATGAGGTACCACAGCCGCCCTCGGCGTTACCTGGAATCCAACACCCGGCGCACCTCATATTCCAATTGACTGTCCCGGAGCACCGGAGGAACCGCTCTACTTCGGGCCCCCACCGCTGGCTTCAACAAGCTAACGTGGAACACAGAATGGATCCTTAGCGAAGCAGGTAGTTTGAGCTTATAGGCGACTGGGTTGATTCTGCGCAGCACAAATACTGCCTCCACTCCTGGAAGGCCTTCTTGATGGCCAACAATTCCTTTTCTGCGACAGTATAGTTGAGCTCAGCCCCGTTCGACTTCCTGGACAAACAGGCAACCGGATGCAACTGTCCTGTATGTTTGTCACATTGGGACAACACCGCCCCTACTACCACATCGGAGGCATCGGCCTCCACGATAAATGGGGCCTCTGTTTGTGGATGTCTCAGTATAGGGGCCGTAGTGAAAGCCTTTTTCAAAAACGTAAATGCTTCCGTGGCCTCAGCGCTCCATAGAAATGGCATTCCCTTTATTAGCAAACGTGTAATTGGAGAGACCAGATGGGAGAAATGAGAGATAAGCCTACGGTAGTAGTTGGCAAACCCTAAGAAGCATTGCACCTCTCTCACATTCTTCGGAACAGGCCACTCCTGAACCGCTTCCACCTTCCTCTCAGCCATGCTCAATCCAGAAGGGTTCAATATAACCCCCAAAAATTCCACCTCAGCCACATGAAACACACATTTGCCCAGCTTACTGAACAAGCTATATTCCTGGAGTCTCTGAAGTACCTGAGTAACATGCTTCACATGTATATCCTGATTGATGGAATACATCAGGATGTCGTATATATAAACAACCACAAATCTGTCTACAAAGTCCTTGAGCACATCGTTTAAAAAGAACTGAAAGGCTGCCGGGGCGTTACAAAGCCCAAAGGGCATAACTAAGTACTCTCTTAGGTGCTTTGTTTCTGGCTCCGACAAGGCATAGACACGACAAGAAGGGATGGTAGCTCCAGCAATTAAATCTATCTGACAGTCATAGGTACGATGTGGGGGGAGTTTTTCTGCCTTCTCTTCACTAAAAACCTCCCTGTGAGATGCACACACTGCAGGAAGCTCCGTCTCCTGTTCCGCAGCGGTAGCTATATGGAACATCTGTGTAAGAGCCAGAAGATGAGAACCAGGAGTATGCAAACAATTCAGCCTACATTCCTCTGACTGAAAAGCCACTGTCTTCTTTTTCCAATCAACCCGGGGGTTGTGTTGCCATAACCACGGCAATCCCAGTATTACCTCATACTGCGGTGCTTCGATAATGTTCAATGTTATGTCTTCTACATGGTCTTGTTGCTCCCCCTTCAGAATCAGCCCTACTCTCTCCGTCTGTTCGGTGATGGGACCTGACTTAATGGGTTTTCCATCCACGGCCAACACCTTTTCAGGGGTCTCTTGAGGAATGCACCATAGTTCCAAACGTTGTACTGTCCCACAATCGATAAAGTTCCCTGTGGCTCCTGAATCGATCATCACCCACACTTAGTGTACCTGGTGACCTGCTGTAAGAGTCATGGAAAGCACCATGTGTGATTCAGTGTCTTTTGCTTCTATGACCGCCAAAGAGGGCAGCTTCAGATCCTGTCTCTGATGAGCGTCTACCTCTACTTCCACCTCGGTTGTGGCCTCAGTAACGCTAGCCTGGACCGTAGTGATCGCCACCTTTTTGTTAGAACAGAAAGGTCCCTGCCCCAAGACTTAATTACAGTCGGGGAGACATGGCGGCAGGCTGAAGCCGGTTGCGGGGGCCTCCCGGACCAAAGAAGAGATGTAGTTAAGTTTCACGGGGAGAGGCAGCCAAAATGAGGAAATAAGTATAAGGAAACGAAATCTGAAAGCCCCTATAGTATTTTAAGATAACTTACTTGGTCCCCATGGGCTTAGACATGGAGATTCAGCGTGGGATCTGGCGGCGTGCAGCAGGTCTCTGGAGGAGGACCCGAGCGGCAGTAGTGTTGGTCGGTTTCTGGGTAGACAGAGGCAGAGACAGCACAGGACGCTGGCCACTGGAGGAGAGACATCCAGAGAATTGCGGCAGTGAAGAGGAACGGCCCGCACGCTGGAACATGCAAGTTGGGGTGCAAGTTGGGGGTTTTGAGGTACTGGATGTGACTGAAAGGGGAGGGAGTGTTAAGAGTAACGAAGTATTGGTACAGAGGGGTACGCAGCAGGCATCGAGGCTGAGGGAAAAAGAGCCTCCATTTGTAGCCTCATACTCAGCCTCATACTCGGCTCAAGAGAGGGGGAAGGTGGAGGGGGAGAGTGCTACTAAGAGTACAGAATCAGGAGCAGGTATCAGCACGGAGAAGGGAGAAAGTACTGTAGATAACTTACCTGCAAATAGGGAGACGCGAGTCAGGAGTCGTTACCAGCTACGGTCACTCCCAGAGGCTAAGAGTAAAGCTAAAGGGGGGAAAACAAGGGAGCAGACAGCAAGGGAGGTGGTTGTGGTCCCCCCAAAAAGAAAGGCGGTGGTGAAATCCAGAGGGAAACCTAAACGCTGTGGCCCTAAGGAGGCGCATGTACCGGTTAAGCCCTTACCTTCCCTCAAGTCATACTTTAAGATAATGGAGCAAATTATAACTCCACAAGGGAAGGGGGGCAAGGTTATTACACAGATCCAGACCCAGATAGCCCCGCTGCCTTTGGAAAATTGATTCTCCCCGCTGGCAGAGAGTCTACAGAGCGGAGATGAGCAGACTGAAAACCTGAGTTTGGAGGTAGCTCCCAGTCTGGCTTCAACTTTAAGTACAGAGTCACCTCACCCGAATGATGACTTTTCACAAGGCGGAGGAGGAGGCGGAGGTGGAGTTGAGAATCAGATGAAAAGGATGATTTTGAATCTAAGGCGAGATATCTTTATGAAATTTGAGATATCCGAAGCAAATCAAAAAGGGATTCAGGATAAATGCGGTGTATTGGAAGAGAAGCTGGATGATATTGCACTGCGTACCGGAATATTGGAAAGAGAGGTGAAGGCACTGACAGTGGCGACGTTGGAGAACTCTAAAGATATAGAGATGCTAAAATTACAGAATAAATCGATGCAGGAGGATCTAGAGAGGCTGGAAACACAATCCAGGTGTACCAATTTGAGAGTTCTAAAAATTCCGGAAGGGGCTGAGAAAGGGGACATCAAGACCTTTGTGTGTACTCTTTTAAGAGAGGGAATTCTGAAGGACAGACCAGAAATCGATTTGGAGAAAGAGATACAGAGGGTACACAGAGACCCTTTCAAGTTAAATCCAGATAGGAAGATGCCCAGAAAAATTCTGATAAACTTCCTCACATATGCCACAAAGGAGCTGGTGTTGGGGCGTGCCTTGAAGGAAGGTTCTTTGAGATATGATGATTTTAGCTATCAAATTAGATCAGATCTAGGAAAGAGGACGGCCCAGAGACAGTGGGAGCTGGGGACCAGGATGACCGAGCTACGAAGTAGGGGAGCTCAGGTTCAGATGAAATTCCCAGCGATGTTAAAGATAATGTGGTGAAACAAGATGTATAACATCAGTAATCCAGAGGAAGTTGATACTTTCCTAACACAGATGGAGGGATGAGATATTATATTATGTGAGTGGGGGTATTTAAGGAATAGATGTTGGTAATGATGTTGGTAATGATTGGCTCATATAGAGGATAGGCTGTCTTTATCCCCTATTTATTCAATTTTATGTGGTTTTCTCACTTTGGGCCGGGGGTCACGAAGGGCGGAGTGTATCGCCCAAGAGATAGAAAGGGGGTTTCCCGGGGAGGAGGGGAGGGGCACTAGGTGTGGGGCACATTGGGAAAAAAGAAAAAAATTAGTCCTCATTAGGCTATTTGCTGAAGGGTTGAAGGGCAGGTCTGGATCTAAAAGGATTGGGAGGTGGGACCAAGGTTCAATGTTCAAGAAGGTGAAGTGGTGCCATAGAAATGGATAAGAATGGATAGATCAAAAGTAGTGAAGTTCTTAACATGGAACGTAAATGGGTTGAGAAACAGGAGGAAAGTGTTCCGGGTTATGGAATTATTAAAAAATAGTGACGCACAAATTATACTGTTGCAAGAGACCCATTTGGAAAGAAGTTAGTGTAAACAATGTCTTAGTAGGGTAAGATGGGTTCAGGAGGTAGTGTGTTCTGACCAGAGAGGGAGTACTAGAGGAGTGGCCATCATTATCAGAAGTAACTCCGGAATAAGATAAGTTAAATATGAATCAGATTATTCTGGTAGATGGTTAGTGGCAACTCTATTAATTCAAGGTAAACCTTTGGTGTGTGCAGTATATTATGGGCCAAATAACGATAACCCGGAAGCTCTTACAAAGCTTGAATCCTGTTTATTAGAAACAACGGTACCGATAGTATTGGGAGGGGACTTTAATTTAGTTATGAATAAAGAATTGGATCGTACGTCAAAGGTTAAATACATTAGTCCTCCAAAAACATTCTCTAGACTGAAGAGCATGATGAGAGAATTTAATTTGATTGACGTTTGGCGTAGTAAGAAGGGGGAAGTTAAAGAGTTTACCTTTTATAGTAAAAAGTACAGGCATCACTCCCATATTGATTATTTTTTGTTAGATCAGGAGCTGTATGGGGATGTGGAAGAGGTAACCCATTTTCCAGCAATTTTGTCAGGACACTCCGTAGTAGTTATGACTCTGGGGGTTCACCAAAGAGAGGGACAGAGACGGTGGACAGAATTATATTACTGGATGAAGAAGTGGTCCGTGATCTGGGGGAAAATCTGATGACTATTTTCATGCCAATATGGGATCGGCAAAGAGACAAATAGTTTAAGACGCTTTTAAAGCATATTTAAGAGAGGTTTTAAGATCCATAATGGTGGGAAAGAGACGAGTAGCGAAACAGGAAGAGGAGAATAGAATCAGAGGAATTAAGGTAAAAGAAGGAGAATTACAGAAAGCTTCAATGGATGGTTTGGATAGTGTTCGGACACTTAGTAAAGATTTGGAGAAGTTGCAAGCAGAATTTCAGGCACAGTTGGATAAAAGGCTACTCGATAGATGGAAAGTGAGTAAGCTTCAACACTTTGCTTACGGAGAGAAATGCAGTTCATTGTTAGCCTGGAAGGTTAAAGCAGATAAGGCGAGAAATACAGTATGTGACTTAATTAGTAGGGAGTCAGGAGAAGTATTATATGCCAATACAGATCTATGTGGAGAAGCTCGAAGGTTTATGAGTGATCTGTACAGTGAAGATATACAACCCGATCGGGAAAGTATAAAAGATTGGTTAAGAATGGCGGCACTCCCACAATTAACGGATGAACAGAGGAAAGCCTTAGAGGGAGAGATTATGGACGAATAGATTAGAACGCAGTGTAGAAAAATGGCAAGGGGAAAGGTAACTGGACCAGATGGTCTTCCAGTTGAGGTTTTTCTATGTATCATGGATATTGTAGTTCCAGTTTTAAAAGCCATATTTAATGAGATATATATGGATGGGGAAATGATCCCTAGTTCTTGGTCTGAGGCTACGGTTACATTAATTTTAAATCGAACAAGGATCCTCAGAAAGTGGATTCTTACAGACCAATATCACTTTTAAATAAGGACTACAAGATCTTTTCTGGGATTATAGCTTCACGTGTAGCTAAGGTTATAAAAGGGGTCATCCATCCCGATCAAAGAGGCTTCATACCAGGGAGGCAATTAAACAAACTTACATTTCAGTTAATAGGGGTTGTGGATATGGCGGAAGTACGGAACTTACCTTTAACCATAGTAGCAGTAGATGCAGCTAAGGCCTTTGACCAGGTGCACTGGGTATATCTGTGGGAGGCATTAAGCAGTTTTGGGTTCCCGCAGAATGTAGTGAAGGCCGTGCAAAATCTTTACTATTGCCCTAAGGCTAAGGTACTTGTAAATGGAGAATTGTCAAATTGGTTCAGCATTTCTAGAGAACAAGACAGGGTTGTCCCCTGTCTCCGCTTCTTTTTAATTTGTATATAGAGCCATTAGCTAATGTGATAAGGGCAGATTCCACCATTCTCCCTTTCAAATCTTTTGGGTTAGAAGTTAAATTGGCTCTTTATGCAGATGACTTGATTCTTTTTACCAGTAATCCACAAAATGCTATTCCTAATCTGATGAGGAAGGCGGAGAATTTTGGCTTAATCTCGGGGTATAAAGTGAACACAGGAAAAAACAAGATAATGGAATGGAACCAGAGTTCGAAGAGTCAAGGGGCAAAAACACAAATACGATATCTTGGGGTGCTGATCACTCAGAAATTGGAGGATATTACTAAAATAAACTGGAAGAAAGTCAGTCAGGAGATAGTGAGTATGTTGCTGAAATGGGCGAACCTACCCTTAAACATCTATGGTCGGATAAACCTTATAAAAATGATTATCCTCCCGAAAATTACTTTTCTTTTTAATTCTGTTCCTTTAATTTTTCAGAAAGAGGACATAGCTAAACTGCAGGGGAAAATGGGGAGCTTTATTTGGGCGTCAAAGGGCCCTAGGATAGCCTGGAAAAAAATTAAGAAGGAGGCTAGAGGCAGGAGGATTGGCGTTACCAGACCTGCTTGCCTATTGTTATGCTTTCCACTTTAAGAATGTCCGTATGTTGGCAAATAAGACAGATAAGACATCTGTGGGTTTACTTTTTGAGGCCATGTTAGCAGATGTCTCTCAAGGCCAGCAACACTTTCTTTTTAAATATGGAGACCCAAAGTTTTTTAAAAAGGTGAGGCTGAAGACTCTGAGGTCTGCTTTAAGAACCTGGATGTATGTGAGGAAATGCTTGGGCGTCCCATATTTTTCATCATGGGCTCCGATTTGGGAATCCCCGGGTACCCCGGAATGCCTGAGAGATCAACTTAGTCAGCCTCTAAAATCGGGAGGTATAAGGTATTGGGCAGATCTTAAAATAGGTTCTAATTTAGTGAGCTGGGAAGTACTAAGTGAATGTACAAAGGGACAATTAACGAGGTTTAAGTACTATCAATTATGTTCCTGGTGGGCAACACAAGATTGGGCACAAGAGGAGGGGGAGTCAAAATTTGATCAGGTGATGAGAACTGATCAGTGGAAAAAGGAAATCTCTTTTTGGTATGGGGCCTTTTTGGAGACAGACGAGAAGATCGAAATTGAAATTTTAAATCTATGGGGAGAGGAGGTTGGGGACGAAGATCTGAAACAATTGTGGTATGACTCATACGGTATGTTACGATCAGTGGTAAAGCCTGCAACACTTAAACGCACCCATCTGCTTACCTCCTATAGAGTCTATTGGTCTCCAGCGAAGTTGTTCAAGGTTACAGGTAATACTTATAATTGTCCAAGATGTACGTATGCAGCAGCAGATGACTTACACTTGTTTATGCAATGTCCAAAAATTACATCTTATTGGACTTCGGTGTGCGATTTTATTAGAGAAATACTTGGGAAACAGATTAAGGTAGACCTCTGCCTCATATTCTTCGGACTAAACCTAGAGGAAGAAGTACAGAGCAACATGGTTAGTTCCAAGTTTATATTCTATGTAATCTTATTGGCAAGGCGGGAAATCTGTAGGTTATGGAAATCTGAAAACCCCCCTTCCTTTGCCGAGTGCCTTAAGAGTATCATATACACAAGTGAGTCGGATATGGCCTGCGATCCAAGAAGTAAAGACAAGATCTGGGCTCCATTGGTGGAGTGGAGAGAGAAGGCAAGTGGGTCCAATGATTAAGCCAAACATGCTGTCGGCCATGGTATCTCCTATTCCCCGAGGGTCTTAGTATGCAAAGGAGATGGAAGCGGAAACAGCAGTATGCTTGCAGGGATTATTCTTCCTCCCTTTTCACGTTTCATCCCAGAGGGTCTCTAAGGCACTAGAATTATATCCAGCAAGAGAGTTGAAAAAAGAAAGGTCCCTGCCCCTTGGGCTTATGAGGGCATTCTCTTACGAAATGGCCCTTCTTCCCACAGTACATGCATAGGCCTGTCTCCTCTCCTGCGCTCCCCTCCCCTTTCTGCCAGCCGGTGATCCAGATGTAAAGTAAGATTCATCAAGTCTGTACAATTAGTGGGTTGGGGGTCGATCTGGGCTAACACATCCTTCATTTCCTCCCGCAATCCCTGATAGTAGAGCGACATATGCTTCTCCTCAGGCCATGCGGTTTCCACTACCAACCGATTGAAAGATGTTAAATATGTAATCAAATCCTGTTTCCCCTGCTTTAACTCCAAAAGCTCCCTATCAGCACTGAACGTGGAAGTCCGTCGGTCAAACACCCGTTCGAATTCCCTTCAAAAAGCGGTCCAATCCGATAGTAACGGATCGTCGTACTTTACCAGTGGGACTGCTCAATTGGCAGCGTCCCCAGTCATATATGATATGGCAAACACCACCCTTGAGTGATTATTAGGGAAGGAAGCTGGCTTGCACGAAAAGTGCAACATGATCTGCGTTAAAAAGGTCTGAATCTTCAGGGGATCCCCCGAATCTCTTTCTGGACTAGCCAAAGGCATGGGCGGAGGGACATGTACCTGGATCTGGGATGTGGAAGCATCAAACGAGTTCCTAGATTGTCTATCAACTCTTTCTCTAAGGGCAGCTGTTTCAGCTCTAGACGCTGCTAATTCCTGCTGAACTGCAACCAATGCCTGCAATACTTCGTCCAAGGATGCCATCTTTGTGAATCGCCTGAACCGGGAGGAGTGAATATCGTGGGTGCGTAATTCTGTTACATCCACAGGAACTCCTCGGAATCCGGGCGATGCTCAAAGGGGTCCACCTCTTGACATCCCCAACTCTGACACACAACGCACAGAGTATTGAGGCGATCAAGTGAGGGAAAGGAATTAGGGTAGGAACAGCGGGGAATGGGATACCTGCAAACAGAAAAACACATAGATTAATACAGGTCTACATATCTGACTGCTCTCATAGGATCTCACTAATGTGCCTAGTACCTGCAAAACAAGTTCCGCCTGCCGCGGTGTTCCTCTATCTCAACTCTCTACCCAGTAGTGATACAGCTCGCAACTGGAGGAGGATTTACCTATAATAAAAAGCACACAGGTTAACACCGCATTCAGCCCCCCTTCACTTCTAGTTAAACACCTCCCTTACTCATACATACCCTAGCTGTCGCATTCCCAGCAACAAATAAAACAGGAGTAAATAAAAATAAGGGAAGTGTCACAACACTAGTAAAAAGTTATGAGGAGCCGAAAAGCAATGTCCAGAATCCTTGCTCCAAAGAGTTCAGTAAGGATCAAGCGCCAGGAAACCTTAGGCGGAGAGCAAAGGAAGTACAGCCATCCAAGAGTCCATGAAAAGGTCCAGACTCATAACTAATGTTGGTAGAAAAACTAATAGGCTCCTTAGTTAGAACGGAAAACGAAATGAATCACACAGGAGTCTTAACTGTCAAACCCCGTATGCAGAGACACAATGTTAAAGGCATTCAAAGCGCCCGCCAACAGTACCTTCGCGGGCTGCTTCTTGCCGTGCGTCCTTCCTTGCCCAGCGTCGTTCCCTTAGACAAGAGGCCACTCGAGCCCGAGCAGCATTTGGACACCAACAGCCGTTGGATCCACTTCCTGGCCGCACACGATACGGCTCCAGAAACTCCGATGCGCCTCTCCCAGCGAGAGCGCTTCCCTCGGTGCCAGCTGCCGAGAACCTGCAAACTCCGGTTTGAATTCCAACCGCGAGTCGGCAAGTATCAAACAACGGCTCTCCCTGCGAAACCAGCAGGCGGCCGTAATTCTCATTAATCCGCTGCAACTTCTCCTCGTTCCAGGACGGAAAAATCCAAAACATGCAGCAGCAAGGAACACAGTCCATCACTTTCAGAATTACGCACGCTGTCTAACGTGCGAGTTCGCCTAATGTACCCGGAGGCCCCTCCCTCTAAGGCCTTCTGGGACTTGTAGTTCAGGGGGTATTTCTCTTCGTAACGGAATGTATGGCAGGCGCAAGGAGTCAGACCCTGACAACAGTAGTCTTCTCTCTATGACTACACCGCACCCTCCAGTGGGAGTCAACTAATGAGGATTTAAAAATCCCTTGGTAGACGAACTGTGCACATGGAACTGGCATTGAGGAAGGCAAACTTCCGAAACGCGTCTGCCAGGCACTTCTGAACCGCGCCATAAAAATCTTTTAGCATGGTGGTGAAATAAAGCTTACCTCAAGAATACTCAAGCTGTGTCATGGGCCCGTTTTATATTTTGGAGCAGGAGTTGGAGTTTATGCATGTCCAGGTGGTTGGCGCCTGGAAACTGACATGCCTCTCGGTCTGGTGCACCTCGGATAACGCTGACAACAGTGGGAAAATGTATGCTACTACATAATGCAGCGCCCCCCGGCAGTGATGTTCTTATGATTGCAAAGGAGAGAGAGAACGGCGGATTCACTGCCAAACTAGTTATTGACAGTGTAAGTTTAACCACCGGGGAGCTTACCGCAATGGGAGTTATGCAGTCTGACAACTGATATGAATCAGGGCATTACTATGTGCACAAGAAAAGGTTACTTAGCCAATTCTTGCAGATTTAGACTGCACAATACCATTTTGTGGTTGTACATGAGGCGCACTGTGATGTGTTTCCAGGGATCAACATAGGTGCGCAAGTCTGAATTGAGATGAGGACAGTATTGACAGCGGACTGAGTATGAACTCGAAACAGTAGTCCTTTCTCTATGACTACGCAACACCCTCCAGTGGGAGTCAACTAATGGGGGTTTAAAAATCCCTTGGTAGACGAACTGTGCACATGGAACTGGCATTGAGGAAGGCAAACAGCCGAAACGCGTCTGCCAGGCACTTCTGAACCGCGCCATGAAAATCTTTTAGCATGGTGGTGAAATAAAGCTTACCGCAAGACTACTCGAGCTGTGTCATGGGCCCGTTATATATTTAGGAGCAGGAGTTGGAGTTTATGCATGTCCAGGTGGTCGGCGCCTGGAAACTGACATGCCTCTCGGTCTGGTGCACCTTGGATAACGCTGACAACAGTGGGAAAATGTATGCTACTACATAATGCAGCGCCCCCTGGCAGTGATGTTCCTATGATTGCAAAGGAGAGAGAGAACGGCCGATTCACTGCCAAACTAGTTATTGACAGTGTAAGTTTAACCACCGGAGAGCTTACCGCAATGGGAGTTATGCAGTCTGACAGCTTATATGAATCAGGCCATTACTATGTGCACAAGAAAAGGTTACTTAGCCAATTCTTGCAGATTTAGACTGCACAATACCATTTTGTGGTTGTACATGAGGCGCACTGCGATGTGTTTCCAGGGAACAACGTAGGTGCGCAAGTCTGATTTGAGATGAGGACAGTATTGACAGCGGACTTAGTATGAACTCGAAACAGTAGTCCTCTCTCTATGACTTCACAACACCCTCCAGTGGGAGTCAACTAACGAGGATTTAAAAATCTCTTGGAAGATGAACTGTGCACATTGAACTGGCATTGAGGAAGGCAAACAACCTAAACGCGTCTGCCAGGGACTTCTGAACCACGCAATGAAAATCTTTTAGAATGGTGGTGAAATAAAGCTTACCTCAAGAATACTCAAGCTGTGTCATGGGTCCGTTTTATATTTTGCAGCGGTAGTTGGAGTTTATACATATATACATATCTATATATATATATCTATATATATTTATATATATATATATATATATATATACTCCAAGTTTGGCTCAAAAGTCGCCTGCATGCATGCAAATAGCTTCCATCAGAACTCACTAATTCAGAGCATCCCCTATGGGGAATTCTTGAGGATTCGTAGAATATGCTCGGAAGACACGGAGTGGGACAAACATAGCAAAAGAACAGCTCAGAATTTCAAGCGGAGAGGATATTCCCCTAAAATAATTGAGAAAGGCCTAAAAAAATCAGAAGAAAAAAAGAGAGATGAAATAATTAAGGCAAAATCTCCTATCATTGAAGTGCCAAAAATCAGATTCATAACAACTTTTTCAAAAAAAGCAAAACAATTGACAAACATTTTAAAAAAGAATTGGAAAATATTAAAACTTGATCCAGTAGTGGGAGAAATTGTGGGAAAACACCCTAACATTACATACAAGAGAGCAAAAAATTTAAAGGACAAATTGGTGCAGAGTCATCTCTGGAAAGATCAAAAGTAAACAATGGTTACGAACTACTGGCTTCATCAAATGTCTAAATTGCAAGGCTTGTCAAATTGCAAAAAACATGAAGAAAGTAATGGGAATAAACAAAAAAATATGGCACATACGGCAGTTGATCACTTGTAAAACCCAGTATGTTGTGAATATTGTTGAATGTCCGTGCTCCTTAAAGTACATAGGGAGCACGATCTGTGAATTGAAGAAGAGGATTCTTGAACATGTCAGAGCTACCATTAATAAGGACAGAAGCAATGCGATTGCAAAACACATGGAGCAAAAACATGATAGCAATTGGAAATCTTTGAAGTTTTATGGTGTAGAGACGGTAGAAAAGCATGCACGTGGTGGAAATCGTAAGAAAAAATTGCGGCAATGTGAATCACGTTGGATATTGTCATTAAGAACATACATCCCGTATGGGCTGAACCAGGACGAAGAGATGTATATACATTTGGAATAAATCAAGCTTGAACTATAAGCCTCCCTTATGATGTCAGTTTGGACAATTCATTTAAATGTGATCTCCCCATTATTATTGACATGGGAAAACTGAAATGCAGTGACACACAAAAAATTGTCAATTGATGGGGTGAACTATATGGTAGTTATAATTTTTCCCTCACCCCCTTTTCCCCGTTTTGGGTTGTTTTTGTTGAGAAACTTGAGATTTTAGATAATGATATCACAATGAGAAATAAGGTCTAGTACAGTAAATAGATATGGATTAGACAATAGAGATATAACACAATGGAAAGGATTAGGAATTTCCAAAATAAAGGGTTTTAGTGGGAAAATGAAAAAATGCATGATAATTAACATGCCCACCGGAGGGCAAAATAGTACATGAAAAAGTGACAAACTGATAAAACTTTAAAAATAATAAGGAAAAGACCTTTGACTGTTTAGAATTACAACAGGATATATGTTGAAATGGTTAAAAACATGTAATTACTCTTGTGTATAGAATATAATGTATTAAAATGAATTGGTTGGGGTGAAAACTACATGTCCCAGAATTCCCTGTGAGGAAACAGGAAGTCACATGATGTTGATTTTGAAAGTATTAGTATGGTAGTAAAACACAAATGATCAACCGTGATCAAGGTCGAGGAGAGACCGAAACGCGTTGGTTGGAAGCGAGGATTTGCCCGTTAAATATTGGTTGTGCATTAAAAAAGGCATTGTGAACGTCACTCGTGAGTGCGCTCCATTTCTTCTGGAAAGAGGGTTGGAAATATATATATATATAGTACCACAAAAAAGCTTCGGTTTACCGGAGTTCAGGCCCGTTGTCAGGTGGTGCGTCACGCTGGTGAAGCCTCCCGGCGAAATTAATTATCCACACGATTCAAACAGAAGGGACGCACTCTCAGGAAATTAAACCAAGAAGGTTTAATCGGTAACGCGTTTCGACAGACAAGCTGTCTTGTTCACACAGTGAGCATATACGTGAGGAGGCTATACATAGACAATTCAGCAAAAGTAATGACGGACTCCACATGGCAATACAGTGGATGCATCTTACAACTGCGCCGGCCATTTTTAAACGGGCAAGGTATTATACATCACATTGTACGTGCGCTGTGTACAAGTGCATAAAGTATGCGATTAAAACAGTGTGCTAGCCATAGTGGTGGAATAACGCAAAAGTAACACAAATTTAGTCACAGCATAATATAAGCTGGAAAATATAAAAGAGTGTGTAGTGTCTGTGCAATAACCATAGTGGTGACAGTGTTACTAGCTGCATAGACAGCGCATATATACAAACGATTCTATAAGGTGCCCACATGTAGACAAATATCATAGAGTAGGATTACCGTAGTGGTAAAAAAAATACTCAGTAAAAAAATGCAATTTGACGTAGCAGAAGTAGCTATCACAGTGGATGAAGCATTCTGACCAGATACAGTATTTTACAATGCGGACAATCAAAGCAAAAAAATCAATAAAAAAATTTAAAAAAATTATGATTAACCTTAAATAGGCAGGAAAATCTAAGGGCAATCAAAATTGAAAGTCCACACAGCATAATTATTATCCTCAAGCATGTAAAAAATCTGGAGTTGAGAACACTTAACAAGGACCCTCACCGAGGTGGAGGGTTTTAGGGATTAGCTACGTATAAGCCTCCTAAAGAACAAAGTAAAGTGACAAAGTGAAAAGATAGAATAAATCATTTTATACAAGAGATCTTAACTTAATGTAGAGGACCCATAGGACGGGGAAGAAAAGGGTAGGGAGGACGAATTGGATGAGACAGTCCGCAGGCGGTCAAGTCCCTTCCTTTCCTCCTGTGTAAAGAGAAAACAGGAAAAGTGATGTTAAAATTGGATCTGAATTACTATTATACACATAGTAACACAGACATATTAAAAAATTAACATTAGCATGTATCAGAATCAGCAACTAAGGTCGGAAAAGGAATAAACACATGTATACATATGCAAGTTATGCAGATGTCATTCATCTCGTAAGTGTGTATTTAATTCCTCGTCCAGATTATGACCCTTAGGATACATAGTTTCGAGTTCTACTATCCATTTGGATTCACGTTTGCGCAGTTGCAGAACTCTATTTCCACCTCTAGGGCCTATATGTACTTGTTCAAGAATTAAATAGCTTAAAAGGGAACTGTTAGAAAGGTGGAATTCTTCAAAATGTCTGGCAATAGGGTAGTGGATGTCTTTTTTATTTATGGCACGCATGTGCTCGAGCACCCTCTTTTTGGCCATGAATGTGGTGCTACCCACATACCATAACTTGCATGGACATTCCATTACATATACACTGTAGGAGCAGCGGCCAGGGCAGCTGACTTCGGAGCACAGGGCTCACGGTTCGCTCCCCGGCTCCGGCGGCAGCTCAGCTCAGCACCATGTGACTCTGGGCAATAGCTCACTTAATTTCCACAACGGCCCCCAGCGTCTTGAGACCCGTAAGGGTGAGTAGTTCGCGCTTTACAAATACGGATTTAGATTTGTAGGTGGTACTGCATGTTAGAAATTGATTGATGTTCTTAGGTTTGATCTGACCTGGGATGTCGATAGACTTATTCATATAACTGTTACGGCAGGCTTTACAATGTCCACAGGGATAAAAACCTCTAAGACTGTGTTCACTTAAGGATGGTACTTGGGTGATGTCATTGTGTACAAGAATGTCTCTGAGGCTACGACCCTTCCTATATGTGATTCTAGGTCTGTGGTGTAGGGTATGACCAATGATGGGATCAATAGTAAGTACATCCCACTTATCCACTAGGATTTTCTGTATTTTCTTGGAGTTGCCATTGTAAGTCATAATGACTCTACTCTCTTCCTGTTTGGATGCTTTGTTTTCTTCACTGTCACCTGTAGGGATCATTAGTGTTTAGGCACGGTCGATTTTATTGACCCTGTTTAATGCCTGTTTGAGTACCCACATGGGGTAGCCTCTGTCAAGGAATCTTTTGACCATGGTGTCTTGTTCTTTACTGAAGGCAGATTCCGTACTACAATTTCTCCTCGCTCTCAGCAGTTCGCCTTAGGGGATACTCCACTTGAGAGTATCCGGGTGACTACTGGGAGCGTGGAGAAGAGTATTACCAGCAGTGGTTTTTCTAAATAAGCTGGTATGTAAAGTGTTATGTTGTGCTGTTATCAATAGGTCGAGGAACTCAATTTTGTTTCGACTCATGTTGCTGGTAAGATTTATGTTGTAGTTGTTAATGTTCAATCTGTTTATAAATCCTGTGGCTTCTTCTTCAGTGCCTGTCCAAATTAAGAAAAGATTGTCAATGTAGCGAAGCCAGATCTTGACTTTGCTAAAGTCAATGTTCAAAGTTTCGTCAGCCCGTATGTCTTCCTCCCATTTGCCCAGGAATAGGTTGGCAAAACTTGGGGCAAAACACGTGCCCATGGCTGTGCCAAGTATCTGTTTAAAGATGGTGCCATTAAACATAAAGATATTGTTGGTCAGGCATAAGTGCATCATCTCTAAGATCATTTCTGTGTGTTCTAAATACCCTATAGGTCTATTTTTAAGATAATGGTGGCACGCTGCGATGCCCTGTATGTGGTCAATTATAGTGTAAAGGAGTTAACATCGAGTGTTATCATAAGGTCATTAGTATCCCATATGATGCCTTCAAGTTTGGAAAGAAAATCCTTAGTATCTTTAACATACGACGGGAGAGAAATAACATACTCCCGAAGAAAAGTGGTCAACATACTTAGACACGTTCTCTAGTGCACTACCAATAGACGATACTATAGGTCTACCGGGCGGTAAGCTAGAGTCCTTGTGTATCTTGGGTAAAAGGTACAAGATGGACAATTTGGGATAATCACGTTTGAGGAGGACCATAGGTTTCAGGGACGTTATAGTTAAAAATTAGCATTTAGAAAACCCTTGAAATTCACTGTTAAAACCATAGGTTTCAGGGACGTTATAGTTAGAAATTAGCATTTAATAAACCTTAGAAATTCACTGAAAAACCATAGGTTTCAGGGACATTATTGTTAGAAATAAGCACTTAAAAACCTTTGAAATTCACTGAAAAAAACCACAGGTTTAGGGGAGTTAGTGTCCAACTAACAATAACGTCCCTGTAACCTGTGGTTTTTTCAGTGAATTTCTAAGGTTTTTTAAATGCTTATTTCTAACTATGACTTCCTGAAACCTATAGTTTTTCAGTGAATTTCTAAGGTTTTTTAAGTGCTAATTTCTAACTATAATGTCCCTGAAGCCTATGGTTTTTCAGTGAATTTCAAAGGTTTTTTAAATGTTAATTTCTAACTATAACGTCCCTGAAACCTATGGTTTTTTCAGTAAATTTCTAAGGTTTTTTAAATGCTAATTTCTTACTACGCCTACAGAGGTAGGACATGTGCAGAAAGAGGAAGAAAGGCGCAGAAAGAAGCAAGAGAAATGCAGAAAGAGGCAACAGAAGTCCAGAAAGACAAAGAAAGGTGCAGAAAGAAGCAAAAGATATGCAGAAAGAACCAACAGAGGTGCAGAAAGAGGCCTTGTTGCAAAGTCATCCTGTGCCCCCAACTTTTTGCTGACGGGTACTGGTGGTAACTGACTCTGACTAACCAGGACTAGAGCCAGTGCTATGCTAAAAGACACTTAGAATACAGTGAAAACACCTACATACACTAGGGTACACTATGGGTTGGGGTACCCCTGTGATTGGCATGACCTCCCCTGTATATAATAGGGCAGGGGGATTAAAACTACCTTTAAGTCAGAGGTGCAGAAACATGCTTCTATAACTAGTAGTCGCGTTTGCAGAGTGGTAGAGAAATGGTGCTGGGCCTCCGACCAGCGCTCAAGAATTCCGCTGCATAGGACTTACAGGAGGTACCAGGAGGGCTTCTTGGCCCCCAAAGTCCCTCAGGAGTAAAGTGGACTGTATCCCCCATCCCGTAGTCTGCCAGGAGGCGCGTTTGCAGAGTGGTGGAGAAAGGGGGCATGGCCTCCGAAGATGTCTTAGCAATCCTACTGTGTGGGACTTACTGGAGGTAACAAGAGGGGTACTTGGCCCCCAAGTACATCCTTGGGGGTCAACTACCCCTCCTATTACCTCCAGTAAGTACCACACAGCAGGATTGCTAAGTTCTCATAACAGGCCACGCCCCCTTTGCCCACTACTCTGCAAACGCGCTCCCTGGCTCACTCTTCGATGGGGATTGGAAGTCCCTTCACTGCTGGGGCTCCTTAGGGGCCAACTAGCCTACCTCTTACCTCCAGTAAGCCCCACACAGTGGGATTGCTGAGAGGTGGACACAGGCCACGCCCCTTTCTCCACCACTTTGCAAACGCGCCTCCTGGCGCGCTCTTGGTTGGGGGATGAAGTCCCCTTTCCTCATGAGGGTCCCTGGGGGCCAACTAGCCCACCAGGTACCTCCAGTAAGCCCCTCAAAGCTGGATTGCTGAGAGTGGTCCGAGGCCATGCCCCCTTTTTACACCACTCTGCAAACGCGGCTCCTGGTGCACTGCTGCTCAGGGATGAGGTCCTCTTGTGTCCTGAGGTCCTCAGGACACAAGAGGACCTCATCGCCCCACCAGCAGTGCACCAAGAGGCGTGTTTGCAGAGTGGTGTAAAAAGGGGCATGGCCTCGGACCACATCTCTGCAATCCAGCTGTGTGGTGCTTACTGGAGGTACCTAGTGGGCTCGTTGGCCCCAGGTACCCTCAGTATTCAAGGGGACTTAATTCCCCAACTTAGAACGTGCTAGGGGGCGCGTTTGCAGAGTGGTGCAGGGAGGGGGCGTGGCCTCCGGCGAAATGCCGGCTTTTAAAAAAGAAAAAAATTATTTGTAGGGGGGCTGTGTTCCCCCCTTCTTTCAATATGTTTTGGGCCCTGGGGACCCCATCCCCCAAGGCCTGCACATCTTCAAAAAAAAATGGGAAGGGGGCCGCACGGCCCCCCTCCCGAGGCCAATTTCGACCCCGGGGACCCTATCCCCCGGGGCATGGCCAGACTTGTTTTTTTATTTAATAAATTTGGAGGGGGGCCACATGGCCCCCCTCCTCAGGCCAATTATGGCCCCGGGGACCCCATCCCCTGGGGCCGGCCTTCTGCTTTTTAATTTTTTATTATAGGGAAGGGGGCCACTATTGGCCCCGGGGACCCCATCCCCCGGGGCTTGGCCATTATTTAACTTTTTTTTTTTTAAGGAGGGGGCCACGTGGCCCCCTCCCCAGGCTGATTCGGCCCCGGGACCCCATCCCTGGGGCCCGACCATTCGTTTTTTTTTTTAAATAAAGGGAGAGGGCAGCGTGGCCCCCCTCCCGGGCCACTCCTGGCCCCGGCGACCCCATCCCCCTGGGCCAGCCCTCGCATTGGGGACTGTGGGGGGAGCCCCAATGCCCCCACGGTCCCTGCCATCTCCCCGCCTCCTGCGGGAGCCGGCATTGCTTTTGGGCAATGTCAGCAGCTCCCCTTGTCCAAAAGCAATTTGCTTTGCTTTTTGGAAGCGAGAGCAGGTTTCCTGCTCTCGCTTCCAAAAGCAAAGCAGGGTTTGCTATGACAGGGCGGGAGCACCCCGGGACATTGCAAGAGCCGGCCATGGGTGTTGGCGGTCCCCAGGGCCATCAAGGGCTCCAGGAGGGGGGCTGCGCGGCCCCCTTCCCAAGGTGAAGATAGCCCCGGGGAGGTGGTGGTCCCCGGGGCCTGGGGGTCCGTATTTAAATAAACAGTGCCCCGCAGAGGTGGTGGTCCCCGGGGCAGTGTGGGGGGGCTCGAGCCCTCCCATACCAATTATTTTCAAAGCCCCGGGGAGGTGGCGGTCCCTGGGGCTTGGGGGGCCCGCGAGGCCCCCTACCCTAATTTCAACAAAGCTCTGGGGAGGTGGTGGTCCCTGGGGCTTGAGGGACCCGCCAGTCCCCCCGCCCTTATTTTCATTATGATCCGGGGAGGTGGGGGCCCCCGGTGCTGCGGGGGGCCACATACCCCACACACATTATGTATAAAGCCCCGGGGAGGTGGCGGTCCCTCGCTATATAATTCAGCATTGCCCCCGGAACCTGGCCCACCCGGGGGCTTAACAATAACAAAGCGCAGGGGCCCGCCCTTCATTTTGTTTTTGTTTTCTCTGCCTGGATACACGCACCAAGCGCGAATTCGGCCTATTTTTTTTTTTTTTTAAATGCTTTTTTTGGCCCTGAGCAGGCCTAGGGGGTCAGGGTGTTTCTACCCTGCCCCCTTTTCTTGTTTTTCACCTTTTTTTCTACTGATTTCTTGTGACTCAGTTACCGAGTCACAAGATGGCTGCCAACACTTCCTGGTTTGGAGTGTTGGCAGCCAATCAGAAGTCAGCTTGTGCTCAGGAGGAGTCCCGACTCCTCCTCGGTGCTCAGATATCGATATTTTTGCTTTTAATTTAAAATTTCTCAGCAACTACTGAACGGATTTACACCATTTAAAAAAGGTCGCTTTCTGAACCAAGAGCTACCTTTTGCCAAATTTGGTGTAATTTCGTTCAGCAGTTCGGGCTGTAGCCTGTTCCAAAATTTCCTATGGAAATTAACATGGAGAAAACGCGTTTTGGGACCCCCTTTTTTCTCGGCCCCTGCTTGACGAATCACCGCCAAACTTTCAAGACAGGAGCTGACCGGAGCGGGCCATTAGTTTTGAAACTTTTGCGAAGATTCGTCAACCGGCGCTGAAGATATTGGCAAATCAAAAAAAGCTTTTCCTATGGATAACAGGTCCTAACTATAACTACCTACTGGTGACCCACAAGTCCCACAAGGAATGAATAGCAATGAGGAACTGTCAGTTCACCTTGGGGAGGCTAGATAGATACAATCATCAATTTTAGGTTGGAATACACTGTCTTTACTGAGTCAATTTTCTCATCTCTCCCTTTCCCATCCACGTCTCCCCTTTTTGCTTGGTCTTCCACATTTATTCCCTCTATCTCTTCACTCCACTAATTACTGGCACCATTACATTGTTCTCATAGATTTAGGTATTGGAAAGATTTTGAAAGCTTTTTCTCCAACTGTGGCTGATAAATGTAGTGTTAATTTTGTCATGAGAGTATGTATCGATGTAAGCACAAAGCAGACACAAAGTGGCCCATCCTGGGCTGGATGATCTCTTTTATTGGCATGTCCTCTTAGCCCATCCAGGGCGAGATACTGCGCATATGGCTACGGAGATATTAGCATGTATTAATACGTACAATGCAAATTTGCAATCTGCACTGCCATAATTCCCATTGTGAACAAAAGATATAGCGTAACAATATGAAGGTTGCTAACATTACTAATGCCAATATGAAGTCATTATTTAACGTACTTGTAAATTTGTCTTTATTGTGCATGATTTAAAGCCCATCATGGGCGATGTTACTTCGTTCCATAAAATTGTATGCTGAATATAATTTAGCAACCATAGTTGGTTTGTAACTGTCTTGAGACAATGGGCGCTTTAAGAAATAAGCATGTTTACACACTGGTATTAATGGATTAAGCACCACGCCAAGATGGCGCCGTTATATGATTTCTTGTAAAATCCCTTCTTTATGTTTATGATCACTACAATGATGAGTGTATTTAACATCATGTCCGTTTCCGGCGTGCCTGACTCTGATGAAGGCGATAGCCGAAACGCGTATGTTGACTGCAGAGTTCAAGAAATAAATTGTGAACTCACCCCCGTGAGTGCTTCTTCTTGTGCGCATTGGGCACAGGATTACAGAGCGTTGATTTACTAACACGGGTACACCCCCGTGAAGGAAGCACCCGCCCGAGAGTGCACGGGGCAAAGGTGAAGCAAGGAGCGTGGATATATATATATATATATATATTTAAAACCCTCCAATGTTCTGCGGTGTACCAGGATACATATTTTTCGTTTTTGGACATGCACTTTCAGTACAATGTTCATTAAGTAAAATATGCTAGTAAGGTAAGTAAAAGAAGCCAGTCTAAGGGCCTCAGCTAATGGGTTTGTTATTTGGCTCCCAATAAAAATCAACACTAGTCTAGATGTCTTTTGCATATCCTGATTCAGAAGAAAGAGTAAGAGACATTCATCCTAATCTGTTCGTGTGTGAGGGTTTTATTTTCTTACAATGTAGATCGTTTTTCAGGTAGGTTATTGCAGAGGGTTCATAAGACATCTGTCCTTTTCTCTGCTTCATATGGTAGGTTGGTATTGCTATACTACCAGTGGGCCAAGAGAAATCTGCCTTAATAGAAAATGATCCCAAAGCTCACATTTGCTAATTTGTCATGCACCACATTCAATCTATTGACTCGTTTGTTAATTGATACTCTAGCCTTCCCATCCAATGTTCTGACCTCTCTCTCTATCATTTTCAACCACTCCCTGCTCTCGAGGTTCTATCTACTATGTTTAAATTTGCAGTCAATCTGCATGTGTTGAAAAAATGAATGGCTGATAATTTATCAAAGGCTGCCTTATCTTCCAACTTACTTTTTCTCCAAAACCTTTCAGTGGTGGGTATCCAACTGTCATCAAACCTTTCCTCTTATACACTGATTAATCAATTACGGTTACACTTCTGTCACCTAATCTCCAAGGAAACAGCCCTTACACATTTCAGACTTTTTTCCTCTACTAGTTGATTATCCTTACTCTATATTAACCCTCCCAACCTTTCTGCAGTCCTCAACACTGTCAATCACCATTTCATGGTAGTGGCTGTCGCATCTCAATGTTTGAAATGATTTTCTCTTACCTCACTAACTGCTCTATTTCCTTCTCCCTCACTCTCATGACTGACTTTCCTAGGAGATGATGTCCCCAAAAGTTCAGTCCTAGTACATCATCTTCACCCCGGCCTTTGCACCCTTGTTCTTGTTCTTGTTGACCTCATCTCCTTACAAAGTTTCTTCTGGTATCACTTTTATGTTGATGATTTCACACATTTTCTATCCCTTTACAATGTTCTCATGCACTCTCCATTTTACTATCTCTATCTATCTACGGGGTCATTTAGAGTTTAATGGGACAGACGTATAGCCATAAAGTGACAGTGTTCCCACTCTACCAAAATCAACATTCTCTGCCCTAGTTAGAGGTGGGGGAGCTCCAGGGTTTTCAATGATGGGTCTTCACCTGGCTTCACCATTTGAAACTATTGACCCGATGGCCCTAATACTACTGGGGTGCCATGTCACAGTTATGATTGCCCAAACCTGTTTACGGCATGGTGCCCATCACTTCTTTTTCCTGCTGGGGTCTGAATTGGGATAGACTGCCACTACTTATTCCCGGAACTGAAGGCTGCGTGAGATGGGCACAAATTGCCCAGGGGATGTTGCTCTGACACACAGAGAGCCAAGGAGTCCAGAAGCATTTTAATTTATCACAGGGAGTGATAGGGCACTTCCGAGGTATTCGGGATACCAACTCCGGTTACATGTTAATGTCTGTCCATCCTCTCAGGAAAAGGAACCTACCCTCCACAAGCATGTCACAAGATCTATTTAAACCCACTCCAAACAGCATGTGGATGTAAACTATTTCGGGGTCAGGCCCACTGCCTTCAGGAATGCTCACACCACCAGTAAGATCCATTATGGACTATTAAAGTTGTTGTAGAAAGCATGGGCACCTGTTTGTTCAAAGTGCATGGGAATCCTCTTGAATCAATCCCTCAGTTTCATACTTTCATTTACCCTAAATGTCCCCTACTGTGATTTGAATATAATTGCTGTCACAGTCATTTTTGCTTCCAGGCTTGATATCATGCAATTCTATTTCTTATCAAGTGAAGATGTGGACCCCATTCTTGACTCTGCTCCTCCTTCTACCCATCTGATGATCCTTGGTGACTATAATTTAGAGCTGAAGCTATAGGTAGAGCTGAAACAATTCCTAGAGCAAGTCATCGCAGACCTTATCAGGGAAAACTGGCCATGAGCTTCAGATGTAGAGAAAAATATCTATTGCTTTTTTATTCCAGTGAAACAAATACACGTGTTCAGTTGGTTTGACTCAAACAAGGAGAGACAAAATAATACTGCTCACTACCAATGTATTTTTCTCTAGTCAGTCCATGAACATACTAAAGATCATGAACCAGGTTTACGAAGGCCTTGTATTGCCATGGCATCACGCAAAGTGATGCAAGGCAACACAAGGGCTTAAGTGATATTTACTAAGACGCACAAAGTCACATTACATGGCGTTGCGTGGCTTACTAAATCCAGAGTAACGCAAGGCAGGGCAACTCTCTGCCTTGCATTACTCTGCATTGGAAAGGGATTCCATGGGTGAAGTGTGGACAGTCCCATGATTCCACCCATGGATTTTGATGCATTCCCAGATCTACTAAGGGTAGTAAACCTGGGAATCCATCAAAATGCTACACCATCCCAATAGAGGTGTAACATGGAGAGATATCTTTATTTCTCCTCGTTATTTACTCTTTCTACGTGTGCTGCAATCTGTAGCACACGTAGAAAGAGGAAAATGTATCTGAGGATTGTTTTTGTGCAGGATGGTGTGCCTTCCTGCACAAAAACAATCCTGCCTGGAACACAGACACCCTTCCACCATTGCACAAGTGTGACAGTGTTGGCACTATGCAGCACTCAGTGCGTCAGCACAGAGAAAGAGCAGGAATGCCCCATGACTTTGTAAATATGGCACATTCCTGCTCTCTCCATTTGACACATCGCAGAAAGTTGTCTTGCTGCGTTGCAATATAACCCATATATGGGCCCATATATGGGCCCATATATAAAATTTAGGAAATTCACCTCTCTCTCCAACTGCTAAAAATACACTCGTTTTACTAGGTATACATGACCTAGTACTTCATTTGAAACATTAACCCCTTCGATGCGCGTGACGAGCTCAGCTCGTCATGCTGCGCGGTAGTGCTGTGCGCATGACGAGCTGAGCTCGTCACGACCACACCCGCGATCGGAATGTCCAGCATACGAGCGGAATTCCGATCGCGGTCAAGGGGTTAATATCAATGAAGGTTCACAAATATATCCAGGTTCAAAAAGTTAATTCTTCTTATTTGAAATTAATATACCACACATAAGCAGGCCATTAACTTCTGCGATCACACAAGATCAGGTGGTTTCAAAGTGGTATGGTTGTAGGAAAGAAGGTAATATGTTTACAAATGGTTTTTAAAAAGATTTCAATGAATTCAGCTATATGTTCATTAAGGAATTGATTTCACTTATGTTTGGTCTATCATATAGCAGAACAGTGTTTTTATGCACTTTCAGGATAAATTAAAAGAACAGGGTAATTGGATGACTTACTTTCAAGTGTTGATATTCTTCATCTGTCAATACTGACTCTTTGTGCCATTTAGATAATAGAGAACCCATTTTTTTCCTTGCATCCCAGGCGAGGTGGCTCGGGATGACACAGTGAGCTGTTCTGGTACCATCGCTGACCCCTCACCTGATATTTCTTTAAGTGTGCAAGAAGGCGCTCATGGGGGTTTAGCATATAACAGAGTTCCCGATGGTTTATCGACAGATGACATCATATCAGATAATACAGACAAGTTTTTTCACTTGCCGAGGATTCACTGTCAGGTGTCTCGGATTCTGACCATAGTGAAAGCGGGGACAGCGTTTTGACTTTGGATTCTAGTACTCTTGAAGCACCAGAGACTGCCCTAAAGCACCTAAAACAACGAAGAAGCTCTAAAGGACATAAGGGGCCTGCCGAGTTGCAAAAAAAACAGGGAAGGCGGGTCACTGGTGCCAGGCTGAAGTGGGATTATTCTCACACAAGGTTTATCGGTCCCATGGAACTAGCATCGGGTCAGTCCGGAACTCTTATGGAGGAGCAACCTAAAGGAACTCCCGATATGAATTATGCACTAAGCATGATTCTAGAATCAATCAAAGAACACCGCGCAGAGACCAGGGCGGACGGTAAGAAAGCAAGACAAGCTACAAAGAAGCTGGAAGGTGCAGTCCGGAAGGTTGGCAAAGCCTGCGCAGGGATTGGGGAGTGGATGAATGCCATTGAAGTGAGAACCGAAGTTGTCGAAAGAAGGTGGTCGGCATACGCCAGGAGCTTAGTGTCCCACCCATGTAGACTTACAGGAATAATATCTGGCAATGCCTCCAGCAGTCTAAGAAAGGGGTCTATATATAATGCGAATAGCAAGGGGGAGGACGGGCAGCCCTGCCGAGTCCCCCTACCAATAGAGAAAGCCTCCGATTCCTCCCCCATTATTCTTAATCGTGCGGTGGGATTGATGTAGAAGACCCGTAATGCATTGATGAATGAATCCCCCAGGCAATTGGCCTCCAAAACCTTCCATAAATAGTTCCATGCCACTCGATCGAACACCTTCTCGGCATCCAAGAAGGCGACCCCATAGATTTTGTAAAGACTGCAGCAGCGTCAAAGAGTGAAATTACCCTTCTGACGTGGTCTTCCGTCCCCCTCCCCTGTATAAATCCATGCTGCCTAACTGAGACTAGTTGATGTAGCACAGAGTTCAGCCTAGTGGCTAAGATCTTAGAATACAGTTTAGCATCACTATTGAGCAACGTAATGGGCCTATATGAGCCCAGGCTAATAGGGTCTTTACCCTTTTTAAAAAGACAACAATATTGGCTGTGCCCCAAGAGCCGGGTGGTGGAGCTCCTTCCCTAACCTCCTTAAATAAACCTAACAAAGCCTGGCAGGTCTCACTGAAAAAGACCTTATAAAACTCAATAGGGATACAATCGGTACCCGTGGCCTTGCCTGCAGGTAGGGCTTGAAGTGCACCATATACCTCCTCCTGTGAAATATCCAGCCCCAGTTGTATACTCTCCTCCAGGGATACCTTTCCACTCGGGGGAAATTCCCCCAGTGCGCCTTCCTCCAGAGGCGTAGTAAAGGGAGAAGCATTATATAAATCCTCATAAAACTCCCTGAAGGCCTCTCTGATACCCCCGGGATCTGTGACGACCGTCCCCCTCATATTCTTGACCCGTTCAATATGACCTGACGCGACCTGTTGCCTAGCCTTTACTGCCAATAAACGTCCGACGTTCTCACTGAATTCATAACAGTCCTGTCTTTTAGCCAAATATTTCCCTGCTGTCCTTTCAGCATTAAAATCAGAGAGACAAGCTTTAGTGACCGTAATAGAGTTCAGGGTTACTGAGAGATCCTCTCCTCTAGCCACCTTGCTTATCAGTTCTGTTTCAAGATCGGCAAGCTTCTGGTAAAGCAATTTAATCTGTGCAGCCCCTTTTTCTGCTTAGTCAAACTATATTGCAGTGTCTCCCTCTCAGAGCTTCCTTGAACGCATCCCAAATCATTCCGGGAGGGCGCTACCAATATTATTCATAAAAAACTCTCTGATCCACCCCCTCATATATTCAACATATTTATCGTCTGATAAGAGTGCCCTCTCAAACGTCCAGCCCATATACACCTTTCGTATCCCACTAAGTGGAATTTCCAGGATGATAGGGTTGTGGTCAGACATTACTCTGGGAAAAAGCTCCACCCTAGCCTTCTGGAGAAAAGATTAAAAAATAATCAAGCCGAGCAAATTTACCATGAGGGGCCGAGTAATAAGTATAGCCAGGATCATTGGTTTTTAATTTTGCCCACACGTCTACCAGGCCAATATCTTTTAGTAAATTATCATAAGCCCTCATAGAATGTGGTTTGCGCCCTTTACTAGATACTCCATTGTCACCTGGGGTTCCTCTTGAGCCATTAAGATTTAAATCTCCACAGACCACGTATGGTGCCGACCATGAAGGCAGTTCATTAGCTAGAAAAAGCAAGAAGCCCGGATCATCTAACACTGATGCATATACAGAGCACAATGTAAAAGAACCAGCACAACTCTTGCATTCCATTATAACACATCTGCCATTCCTGTCGACCGCCTTTTTCCCCAGCGTAATGGCGCTGCCCTTCAAAAGGATGGCAACCCCCTTAGTCCTAACATCTTGTGTTGTATATGCTATAACCTTCAGCCCTAAAGATTTAAGTAGGTCATGATCCCTCCATGCGATATGGGTTTCCTGGAGGCAATACAGATCGGCCTTAAGCGCTTTAAGATCTTCTTGGACCTTTCTCCTTTTAGCACTGTCGTTTAACCCACAGATATTAATAGTGGCAATTCGTAATTTAGCCATTATGTCTATTCAGAATATTTTTCAATCTGTAAGACCGCTTCTCTTTGTCTCAAGCACTATATTGCCTGTAAGATCCACTAATCCCGATTTCATTTCAGAGTAATCTCTAGTCTGTGATACTCTCCCAAAAACACAAAAATCCCCAAAAATGCACTTCATCTGCAATTCCCACTTCACCGTTTTAACCTGTGCCCCCTAGCATCCTCCCACCCCCACCATTCCCTCCACCCACCGCACCATCCCTTTGAAAGCAGCCGGACCCATAGGGTCCGAGTGATGGAGGTGGCGAGAGCACCGCAGCCTCCCCCAGCCCCCTGTGCGCCCCTCAGCCCTTCAAACCTTACAAGCCATTTGCCATTCGCCCAACCGGCCCTGAGATCCCTTAGAAGAAACTGGACCTGAGCTATTCAGAGGGCTAATCTAATTCTTATTTCCCCCGGACTTGATCCAGGTACTCTCTCGCCTGAATTTCAGAAGTAAAAAATTTAAACGAGCCTCTAACAACAGTCTTCAGCCTAGCCGGGGCCAACAAGTATGCCTCAAAGCCTGCGTCTTGGTAAGGTTTGATCAGTTGTCGCAGTCGCCATCTACGCTCCACCGTAATGTGGCAGAAATCGAAGCGAACAAAGAAGGAAGACTATTTATATTGTCTTCAGGCTTCGGGACAAGCTTTTTCAAATATAGCCTGTCTGAGCAGGTTATTGCCAAAAAAGACTAGAATGGCCCGCGGCTGGTTAGTGTCTCTACCGGAGGACTTGTGGAGGACAGCTGGGAAATGGTGTACCCGCTGGATTTCTCAGTCCCAATCCCAGCCCTCTAGCTCCGGGAAAGCTTCTTTAAGTAAGCCTAATATAAAGGCACGAATATCCTTCCCTCCAGACCTTCCTTAATCCCGAGAAAGCGGAGGTTATTCCTCCTCTGGCGGTTTTCCATATCTTCTAGCTTCCACATCGTGTCCTTTATTTGTGCTTCCTGGGATGTAGAGCCTTCCTTCACAGCATGTATATGTTTCTTCAAACAGTATTAGGAGATATTTTTAGTCACTTCCCATGACTGCGAACCACACAGACAGTCTCTCTCCTGGTAGAAGTTGGTTAATCACTTGGAGAACCGAACCCTCAAGTGATTAGGACCCGATGATGACACTATCCACCTTACCACACATGTGGATAACATATGCCGCGTACTGTAAAAGTGTGGTTGAGGGTCACCCATACAACACATCTGAGACTCTGGTTCATTGACACTGGTGATTCATTCCTCTATGATTGTTGGAAAACAAACCTTTGCCAGGCCCAATTCTTCCTTTTTAATACATATGTCACCCCTAGGGTAGTCTCTGGAAAACCTAAATGGCAAGGGGCAATGTATTTAAAAAGATGGAAACGTACTTTTAAGTTTTACATGTCCTGGTAGTGAAGAACTCTCAAATTCATTTTTCATTAGGCCTGCCTCTCCCGTAGAATAACATTGGAGTTACGTTATTACATTTAATAAGCTGTAATTTCCAAATGGAGACAGGTAACCAGTTCATGTTTGGTGTCTTTCAAATTGTAATGAAACATTCTCTTTTATAGTAAAGTCAGGTTTTAAGTTACAATTTTGAAAATGACACTTTTAGAAAGTTGGCTTTTTCCTACATTTGCCATTTAGTTCCTGTAGCCTGCATCTGGGTCACAAGACTGGGTATAGCTGACAGCTGGTCTTTGTGTATTCCTCCTAGACAGCCACACACTATAGAGAACTTAGGTGCTTGGATGGGCCATCACTGGCAGGATGGGAGGGTAGAGCTGGGCACAGCCCTACTTACACTTGAATAGGCTGTGTCCTGCCTCCATACAAAGGGCTGCATACCCCCTGTAGGTAATCTGGAGCCAGGGCAGGGAAGACAGGAAGCATGTGCACTTCAAAGAGAATTTCTAGAAGCTTCTCCCACCTTCCAGTGGAAGGGCACCAGGTATAAATATTGGACGTCAGAAACCACCTCTTCAGGACACTTCTAGACCTGTGGATACTCTGCCAGAAAAAGGGACCGATGTGCTGCTGACAGGACTGCCACTCTACTGGACTGCTGCTCTGAAGGAACTGCTGCTCTGCTGTGTTGATCTGCTGCCCACTGCCCTCTTGCCTGGGTGAGAATGACTGGACCTGCATCAGTTGACCCCTTGACCCCAAAGTCACTCCAAGGGCTAGTTAGTTAGCCTCCTGACATGAGCCTCAGTGACAGAAGGCTTCAACAACCTTAAACCCACCACCTGGACGCTGCCATCTATGAGTCATACCCTGCCAAGTGATACCACCCCAGTTCTAGACCCTTGGAAGTGTGTCTGAAGGTGCTCTGCCAGCCCATCTGTGGACCCAGCAGAACTGACACATCTTTTCTGCTGTGAGGCACAAAATTGAGCAGAACTGCTGCATCCCCTCTGCTGTGCGAGTTCTCCTGATGCAAAGAACTCTGTATCGGCTTCACAGCCCAAATTGGAACAACCACCATGCAAAGCTTTCCTGACGCAGGCCCTAGCATTGCAAAATCTTGTGATCGCATCACAGCCTCACAGCTCTTCGGAACCGACGCATTGCCTTGACTGGACAATGTGTCCCCAAAGCCAGACTTTGCAACGCAAGCCCTCGTTGATGAGATCCTCGGCGAAGATGCAGGATCTCGCATCGCAGTTCCGCAGCTCCTCGGAACCGATGCATCTACTCGGCTGCATGATGCATACCCAGTGTGGGCCCCTGCAATGCTCTGCAACCAGGATCTAAAGTACTTTGTTCAGCAGGCCTAACTGGGTCCCTGTAGCTGGCCCCATGCTTCATCACAGCCGGCCAGAACTTGTGACTTTGTCCTGGTCCCACGCAACCAGATTTCCACAGTTGGTGCTTTGTGCTTTTTGGTGCTATTTTCACTAAAACCTTTAAAATTGCATATCTCCGGTTCTATTGATTGGATTTATTTCATCTTGGTCTTTTTTATTTAATAAAAATGACTTTACTTTTCAAAATCTGCTGTGGAATCATTTTGCAGTGTGTTTTCAATGTGTTACTGCTTGAAGTGTTGCACAAATGCTTTGCACATTGCCTCTGAGGTAAACCTGATTGCTCTGAGGCAAGCTACCAGGGGGTTGAGCACAGGCTAAATTGGGGTTTGCTTGTGCCTTATGCTGACAAGGATTGTGGTTGCTGCTTGTTCAGGGCTCACACCCCAGCCAATCAATAACCCAGTTTCGTACAATGTCCATATCATGTTTCAAAGTATTTGGCTGTGAGGTTTTAAGATTATTGCAGTATGAAAAAAATCTAGATTGAAGTCTTAGATTACAATGCCAAGCTACCCAAGGGTTGAGCACAGGTTAATTTAGGGTGTGCCTGTGACTTAACCCTGAGAAGAATTGTGGCTGCTGCTTGAGAAGGGTTTCACCCCTCTCAACCAATAACCTGATTTCTTACAAAAAATCTTTCTAATGTAATAAAAAGAATCTTTTAGTCCTTTTGGTTTTGCATCATTCTTTAAATTAATGTCCATTCTGGAGGTTACTTCACATAAGGTTCTAGCTAATTCTTAACGTTTTTTCCAATGTCTTGATGTTTTCCAAAGATAAGCATTCAAAGAAAAAGATTTCAAAGTTTTGATAAAATTAACATATACAATTTAAGCAATTCACCTCTCTCTTCAATTGGTGAAAACCCTCATTTTACTAGGTATGCCTGTACCTAGTGCTTCATTTGAATCAATAACATCAATTAGGGTCCAAAAATCTCTCCAAGTTCAAAATTATGTATTATTTTTATTTTAAATTTATATAACACATAAATGCAGGTACTTAACTTCTGAGATAAGACTCAATCAAGTGCTTTCAGGGTGGTATAGCCACAAGCAAGACCAATGATTTTTAAAAGATGTCAACAAATTCAGGTTTATCTTTAGTAAGGGAATAGATTCTACTTATGATTGGTCTATCAGTCGGTGGAACAGTTTTTGTATGCACTTTCAGCAGAAACTGGATGACTTACTTTCAGGGGTATTCAGAAATATCGTCAGCAAAAATATTGTTGACAAGAATATCGATTTTAAGGTAAGTAATATTGATGTTAGAAATATAGAAAGTGTTAATATCGAGTTACAAAAATATCTATGTTCTTAATATCAATGTTACAAATATTGTTGTTAATAATATAAGTTTTTAATTATTTGTATGTATTTTACTATATATTTTAATTGTATATGTTAAAATTGTTTGTCTAAACATTATTAGTGTTTTTAATATAATTTGCAGAATTTTGGTACTTTTTAAATATAATTTAATATTTTTTTGTACTGTAGCAGGTTGTGGGGTTTATAGGGGTACAGGGTAGGAAGTAAATGATTTTATAATTAATTGATAATTCATTTGTTATTAATATTAATTATTTAATTGATAATTATTTATGTTAATTGTATAATATTTTTTTATTTAAGTTTTAGGTGCGGGTTGTGGGCTTTATAGGGGTATAGGGTTGGAAGTAAATTAATTATAATTAATTAACAATTGATTTTCAAGAAATAATTATTATTTATTTGATATTTATTTATGTTAATTTTTTGATGAAATTTGTTTTTAATTTAAGTTTTAGGTGCGGGTTGTGGGGCTTGTAGGGTACAGGGTGAGTAGTAAATTAATTATAATTAATTAATTTGTAATTAATGTTAATTATTTATTTGATCATTACTAATGTTAATTGTATAATTAAAAACATAATGGAAGTTTTAGGTGCAGGTTGTGGGTTTTGTAGGGGTATAAGGTATGAAGTAAATTAATTATAAATAATTACTATTTCTTTATTATTATACTTAATTATTTAATTAATTAATAATTAATTATGTAAATTGTGTACTAAATTAATTGTTTTATTTTGTATAGTTTGTAGTTTTTGTATGGGTAAAGGGTGTACAGCAAATTAATTATAGTATTCAATTAATGTTAATATATAAAAATTATTTATTTGATAACTAATTATGTAAATTGTGTAATTAAGATATTGTTTTTGTTATATTTTAGGTGTTAGTTGTATTTGTAGGGGTAAAGAGTGAGGAGCTAAATATAATTAATGTATTAGTTAATTATTATTAATTGCTTAATTGATAATTATTTATGTAAATTCTGAGAGTATTTTTTTAAAATATATATTCATTAGGTACGGGTTGTTTGTTTTCTAAGGATAAAGAGTGGGAAGGTAATTAATTTACTATTAGGTAATTATCTAAATATTTTAATTGATAATTAATTATGCAAATAATATAATTTAATACATATATTTTAGGTGTGTCTTGTGTAGTTTGTATAGGTATAGGGTAGGAAGTTGCTGAAGTAATAAACAATTTAAAAATATTTAAATATTTTAAAAATTCAGTTTTTTATTATGTTATTGGTTAATTGTGTTGTGCTTTTTATTTAAAATAATATTGTATTTATTTGTTGTTATTATTTTGGGAATATAGGGCCCAATTACGATGGCGGGCAGACCCTATCGGGGACTGGGACCGCCCGACATGCTGTCAGCGGTCCCGCAGTAGGTATTTTGATGCGACCGCCACCACGGCGGACGCAATGCCTATATTTTTCATTGCAGCGGGTGCTGCTGGCTGCAGCACCCGACGCAATGCAAAAAGGAACACTGCACACATCCCTGCACTACGTGGCAGGCACCGTGAAGTGCCTGCCACATGGTGCAGGGATATGTTGGGGGGCACCATAGGTGCACCCCAGGTCCCATGTCTGGGTGTGAGGAGGAAAGGGGGGCCCGCTAGGGGCCCCAATGTCCGTTTCCACCAGCCTTTTCATGGCGGGTTCACCGCCATGAACAGGTCAGCGGAAAGGCACATCGTAATGCCTACAGCGGTGCCTAGCAGGCACCGCCTCCATTGTAGGCATTATTCTGCCTCCGTCGCACTGGCGGGCTCAAGGAGCCCGTCAGATGCGTGGTGGTTGGTCTTGCCGACTGCAAACAAACCGCCCGCCATCCTAATGTGGCAGTCAGAAAACATGCTTAGGATGGCGGTGAGACTGCCACCGACGGGCTGTCGGTGGTGGTCTCACCGCCATCCTAATCAGCCCCATACTTTGGAATTTTAATTATGATATTTGTATTAATTTATGATTTGTGTTGAAGATTGTAACAAAAATGTAATTTGTTTATTTTTAAATAAAATAATATATAATTGTTCTTTTTAAATATGAAAAAAGTTTTATTTAATAATCTTTTTTTAATAAAAAATGTTTTAATGAACTACTGTGTGTGTGTGTGTGTGTAATGTTGCATAGAGTGTAGTGTAGGAATAGTAAATGTTACCCCTCCGCAATCCAACACTTTCCCTTCTGTTACACTGATTGGCGTAGGAATAGTAAATTTTACCCCTCCACAATCCAACACTTTTCCTACTGTTTCACTGACTGGAGTGGGAATAGTAAATTTTACCCATTCGTAATCCAACACTTTCCCTACTGTTGCAGTGACTGGAGTGGGAATAGTAAATTTTACCCCTCCGCAGTCTAACACTTTCCCTACTGTTGCACTGACTGGAGTGGGGATAGTACATTTTACCCCTCCGCAACCCAACACTTTCTCTACTGTTGCGCTGAGTGGAGTGGTAATAGTACATTTTACCCCTTCACAATCCAACACTTTACCTACTATTGCACTCAGTGCAGTGAGAATAGTAAATTTTACCATTGTGCAATTCAAAGCTTTCCCTATTGTTGAATTTATTGTAGTGGGAATAGTAATTTTTATTTTCCTGAGTTACATTTTTTTCGTAGTGTTTAATAAATTATAGTGGCTATACTATGTGCCCGATTACGATGCCGGTCGTTCGTTGCAGTTAAGGGACTGCTGACAGGTAGTCGGCGGTCCTGACCACCAAATTAGGATCCAACTGCTGTGGAGGCGGCAGGAAACATGCCTCTTTGCATTGAGGCTTGTGCTGCGGCCCAGAAAAAAGCTGCAGCACAAGTCCCAATGCCAAAGACATGTTTAAACATCCCTGCATCCTGTGGCAGGCATGATGCAGTGCCTGCCACATGATGCAGGGATGTTTAGAGGTGCACCACAGGTGCCCCCAGGGCTCAGGTGACAGAGGCCCTACTAGGCCCCCAACAAAGCCTTTCTGCCACACTTTTCACGTCGGAAGAAACAACATGAAATGGCTGGCGGAAAGGTGGATCGTAATCCCCACAGCAGTGCCTCCATTGTGGGGAATTCGATCCAACCGACCGCCCAATGGGCTCGTTAAGCCTGTCGGAAGCTGTGGGTCAGTCCCAGGGAGAAATGTGGTCTGACCAACCGCATCCTAATGCAGCATTCTGACCTCAGATATAGATGTCGGTGAGATATAGATGTCGGTAAGACCGACACCGACGTGCCGTCGGTGTCGGTCCCACCAACATTGTTATCAGCCCCTATATGTATTATTTGTGGAATTTTATAGTTTCGTTTTTCTTAATTAAATTTATATTATTATGTTTTTGTCTACTTAAAAGAATAATATTTTTAATTAGTAATGTTTTTAATATGTAATATATTTTTAGTAAATTAAATGTTTTATATTGTTTATTTTGTTATGTGTACTTAAATTGGTATGCTATTTAATTTGTAGCCATTGTGGCCATTGTGGTCATTGAAATGTTTATGTTATTGGATATATATATATATATATATATATATATATATATATATATATATATATATATATATATATACCCAATAACATAAACAAATTAAAAAGCATACCAATTTAAGTACACATAACAAATAAATATATATATATATATCAATGAAAATCCAAATCCCAGTCAGGAAGGGAGGCGGCACGCCAATTCAACTAACCCTGGGCGAAGTTCACGTAGCCGCGCTACGCGAGGCTACGCGAGTTGTACAAAAACTCTGCGACGCTGCTGCGTAGCTACGCGAGCATGCGGAGTTGCTTGTTTCCGCATGCTCGCGTTGTCTCGCGTATGCTCGCGTATGCTCGCAAGATGTTTTTGACGTTCAGCAACGCGGATGACGTGTTCGAGGGAAATATCGTGCGAACTTCACCACGCGGTCACCGATGGGCGCGGCCATCTTGTTTTCCTATCTTTTGCATGGTTCTGGGGCCTGTTTTTCAATCCCTCTCCAATCTTTTCAATCCTTTGTATTTTACCCTGTTTTTCTGAACTTTTTATTTATTATATATCCCTCTCTGTCCCTAAGTCTATAGTTTGTGTTTTGTTTCTAGTTTTACAGTGTTTTTTTTACTTTTCTACAGTTTTATATTACTTCCTTCTTTACTCTTCTACTTCTTCCCCTAACTTTATTTTTTCCTGCTAAATTTTCTTTTCCGCCCCGCCCACCCCAGAACCATGGCTAAGGGAAAGGGAACCGGCTCCAAGGGCAAGGCGCCTGCGCCCAAGAGCCGCCTGCCTTGCGGCAGACTGCGCCCACCAGGGGTGCAGGCCCGGTCCCTATTCAGCGAGGCGGAGGTGGCCGCCCTTGTTTTTTTTGTGCAGCGCCACCTCCCCTTGACCTTGGCAGCAGGCGGCAGGCCTGGCTCCGGGTACGCTACTCAGGAGCATCACCGCCGGTGGGCGAGGGTGCGCCGGGCAGTGTTTCGCTGCTCTGAGGTCCGGCGCACCCATAACCAGCTGACCCACTGGTGGTCAGACATCTTGGACCGGGAGCAGGACCTGCTGGACCTGCTAGGTGTCGAGGTCGAGGTCGTGGGGCTTGGTGAGTAGCTAATACTATTGTGTGTTCTCTAGACTGTGTTACTGTTATTGCGAATATAATTTTTTTTCCGAATAGCAAGAATGCTGCTGCTTACATTGCAGGTAAACTTAAGTTTAAAAATCTTTAGTGATTGTTATTCTTCTAGACACAGGTGCTCAGCGCTACTAATCTTACTTGTTTGCAACTTTGCACTCTCTTGGGCTGATTATGTAAGAGTTTACTTTAGAGAACTTAAGTTAGGTAATGCTAGAGAGACTCTAGTCCTTCCTTTGTCCTCCTGTCAGTAAGATAGTGGTGGATAGGTAGTTTAGTTACTTAGGGGCCCATTACGATGGCGGGCGGAAGCACAACCGCCGTGCTGGCGGATGCAAAAACCACCAGTTACCGCCGGCACGCAGCAGTCCACACGCCCGCCCAATTACGATGCGAAAAGTAGGCCAAACACCGCCGGCAAGCCAGCAACACCGTCCGCCATCAAAGTGCACCCGTACACGTAGCGGCGCAGCACAACTGCACACACCGTCCGACGAAACACGTACCGCCCGGCGCATAAATTACGATGCCGCAAACAAACGGCTCCCACGGCCAAGAGATACCGTACGACAAACCGAAGCGGTAACACGGACGCCGAGCACGGACAACGAAGAAGCGGCTCCCCGAGCATGAATCCAGCACTGCAGGCCCTCCCCATGCTCCTGCTGATGCACCACCAAGGACGCAACGTACCGCGGAGACGCAGGTAGGCACACACACAACAAGTGCACGCAAACAGCGCACACAGTGCAAGGGCGGAAAAAGCGGACAACCCCCACCAGCGCGTGTACACTACACATCCACCATTGCATCCACATATGACACACAGGCCAAATCGTAACATCGCGTAACACATGTGTACACACCACCTGGGACTAGGAACCAACCACCCCGTCACGGCCCCAAAGCAGCGATGACGCCACCACACATGCGCACAACGCATAGGCCAACCGCAGCGCCATGCATGCGTCGCACACAGACACAGGGACACAACCAAGCAGCACACACATCAGCCCCACCCCGAACGCACATGACACGTGACAGGCCTGCCACAGACATGTCCCCAACGCCCAATTCACGGACAACACCCAACGCCACACAACCGACGCACACATGTCAGTGAAGACACGCAACTGCAGGACACACCCCAGTGTAACAAACATGGCGTAGCACACAGCGACGGCAACACCAACTAGGAGAAGCAGGGCCCCTTCGGGAAGAGGAACGCCAGTACCACACTGAAACACCCATACCACCCTGCACATATGAACAAGACATATAAAGCGGAACACCAAAGAGCCCGGGGACCGACAACAGGTGGCCCAAGAATAACATTCACACACAAGGCCCAACGCAGAGCGGAAAGGCAGCCTGCCGCCCACACAAGGGAGAGCAGACAGCACTGAATGACCTTCCATTCCAACTCCGAAACCACAGCCCTACGACAGAAGCCGGTGAATACAGCCATTGTCCAAGAATAGACCAACACAGGCATGCCGAGGAGACCGACCACAGGGCAGATAGCGCATATCACAGAAGCACACAACGGACGGGGAAGAAAGAAGAAAACACTCCCCATGTCGGCCACATGCAAGTTAATTGGAAGGAGTCACACATCACTGACCTTGAACTGTCTGAGAAGCATGTGGGAAGAGGGCCCGTGTCCTCCAAACAAGCCAACAGAACACAAGTCCTGTCTCCCTACGACTACACAGAGCTCACAGCAACCTCGGAGCGTGCACATTGCAGACTGCACACACAGCCGGAGCACGCCACCACAACGCACCGCTGCGAAATGGCAACCGCAACACACCTACCCAACTACGCCGAACAGCTCAAGCTGTACAAAACCAACCTGTTTCATACATTGGGATGCGATCTCCTGTCCCTGCTGAACGTAAGTTACCGACTGACTTACCGCATCACATTGTTCAGCTGCGTCATGCCCGTCTTCTACTGTCGGAGGTGTCCCTACCAGCATCCCGTGGAGATATGCCTCTCCAACCCGGCATGTCTGAAGGCGGACCTGCTACCACTACTCCTCCCTCTGGACGCACACGACAGAGCCTGCTCTGCCTATGGGGGCATGGCGTATGTGGCCAACATCGCACCCGCACTGAAATGGGACCACTGTGCCTCCACACGACGGATCATCGAGAACAGCTACATCGAATGTCACCCAGCATGCCCCATCATGGTCCTCCAAGGGACAACTTACGAACAACACCTTGACAGCCACCATCCGCTACATTGGCTGGCAAACATGTACACCACCAATGACATGGAAGCCCTGCTGGACGGCATCGCATACCTGACAACCTGTCAATTCGTCGGACCACAACGCAGGTTCCCCGATTGACCTATGATGTCCAACCCTGCACCCATGCTTAGCTTCCGCACGGACTGGCCAGTCACCACCACAACAGCCATACCAAACGACCGGCAACAATTACCACACCATCAACGACATCGCCATGACATCGGATATGACCGGGACATGCACACTGTTCCCCATCACATCCAGGAACACCGCATGCATCGTGGGAGGCAGTGGCATGGGCTCTGTGTATCGCACCCACATGGACGGAACTGCACGAACAACCAGGACACGACATGGATCCAGCGCCCATGGACACACACACCGCTCAGTGGACATGAATAGGTCGCCTGGAGTCTGTGGGTGCTGCACCCCTCCCACCCCCGCCCGGGAATCCCATACCAGGACCTTTGCATGGACGACAAGTGCATACAACAACAACACGACCCCAGTGACTGTGACATGTCCAGTAACCACCACAGTGCAACAACAAGTGGCACGCCGCTGCATGCACGCAAGCACATGCCCTGATGTCATCTCACATGCACGCGTGCATGAGGAACAACCGCAGCAAACCTGTCACATGGAACTGAGATGGACTGTGCCCATGATGCCAAGCGGTCTGGTAGGCTACATGTATACCGTCTGTGTCAAAGTCCGCAGCTCCGCAGCTATACGTAAATGTACATTAGCACAGCCTTGGCCAAGCAGATGTCACTCTGAAGCCCACATCCCACATGCAACAGCCAATCACATGTAACCCCACACCCTATCCCATTTGCAATCATGCTCAGTATATCCTCAACATGTATTCCGCTGCCAGTAGTGTCCACTATACTGCATCACAGAGGACAGAAGACTCAATATAATGTTTGAAACCAAAACTGTCTCCGCTGACTCATTTCACAAGTACGAATGAGAGAGGATGAGAGTATGTGAAGTACACGGCAGTCGTGACATGACCATGTAGTCCACTGGTATTGGATGTCAACGCAAATGAGTAGCACTACTGTGGAAGACACACATGTGTCGTGTGAAGTCGTATGGACGCAGTGCTCAGGTGGGTGGGTGCGACGGGTAGATGCGCACATGCCAAGTTGGAGCACGCCGTGTTGGGAGGGGTCATGAACAGTACACCACCGCTTCCTGGGCATTGTGAGAGGACACCTGTCGGGGGAGTGAACACGTGTGTGCACAGCAGCCGGGCACACGTACAAAGCGGTACCAGGCGCACCTCAGCCCACCCTCTGTGGGCAAGCTGGATCCTGT
>CAWUFW010023168.1:0-80560 GCA_963921515.1 Calotriton arnoldi | reverse complement strand
GCACTACCACTTTGTGGTGATGCCCTTTGGATTGAAAAATGCACCTGCCACTTTTCAGAGGTTGGTGAATAAAGTTCTGGCAGGGATGGAAACTTATTGCTCAGCTTATCTAGATGATATTGCTGTCTTTAGTTCCTCCTGGCAGGATCACCTGGTCCACCTCAGAAATGTTTTGGAGGCCCTGCAGAAAGCAGGCCTCACTATCAAGGCCACCAAGTGCCAGATAGGGCAGAGTCAGGTTGTGTACCTGGGCCACCTTGTAGGTGGAGGCCAGGTTCAGCCTTTGCAGAGCAAAATCCAAACCATACTGGAATGGGTTACTCCAACCACCCAGACACAGGTGAGAGCCTTCTTAGGCCTGACTGGGTACTATAGGAGGTTTGTCAAGGGATATGGATCTATAGTGACCCCCTTGAATGATCTTACCTCTAAGAAAATGCCAAAAAAGGTTCAGTGGACAGCTAGCTGTCAAAAGGCATTTGAAGACCTAAAGCAGGCCATGTGCACTGCCCCCATCTTACAGAGTCCAGACTACACCAAAAAGTTCATTGTCCAAACAGATGCTTCTGAGCTGGGTGTGGGAGCTGTACTGTCTCAACTGAATGATGAAGGTCAAGACCAGCCAGTAGCTTTTATTAGCAGAAGGCTGACCCCTAGAGAGAAACGTTGGTCAGCTATAGAGAGGGAGGCCTTTGCTGTGGTATGGGCCCTGAAGAAGCTGAGGCCATACTTGTTTGGTACTCACTTCATAGTTCAGACTGACCACAAGCCCCTCCTATGGCTAAAGCAGATGAAAGGTGAAAACCCAAAACTTTTGAGGTGGTCCATTTCCCTACAGGGGATGGACTATACAGTGGAACATAGGCCTGGGACCCAACATGCCAATGCAGATGGACTCTCAAGGTATTTCCACTTTGAACACGAAGACTCAACTGGTCAAGGTTAGTTTAGTGTCCCTACGTTTGGGGGGTTGTGTAGGAGAGTAGGATCTGCCTCTTATGTTGCCCCCACTTTTTTCTGATGTTAGCACTGGTTTCTGGCTATAGTCTGGCTGGGTCCCTGCCAATCAGGGCCCCAGCCTCTCTGTTCTCTCTAAACGACATGGAGTGCACTCTAGGTGCACTAGTGATTGGATACTGTGGTGCCTTATGAGTCCCTAGTATATGGTACCTTAGGTGCCAAGGGCATAGGTACTTCACAGGCCTCCCAGGGGCTGCAGCATATGTTATGCCACCCCTGGGAAGCAGTCTAAATCTGACACCACAGGCCTGCTACTGCAGCCTGGGTGAGGTGGTGCTAGCCCCCTCACTGAGATATAGGTTTCCTATATCTCTCCTGCACACACATATAAACCTATCAGTCACCCCTAAGGCAGGCCCTATCAATCCTGAGGGCAGGGTGCTTGGCTTCTATGTGAGGGGGTGCCTCTGCCTGAGCAGGGCCCCTCTGCAGCTCTCAGAGTCTATTCTCTGGTGCTGTTTGTGGATGCGGTTAAACCATATACTATTTAAGTGCATTATATCCTCGCGGTAAATGCTAACTTTGGAATGGCTGCATCAAAACATGTCGTGTTTGGTGTCAAACATCTTGGAATACTACCCCCCCGCCAATCTTGGCGGCGGGGGTAGCATTCCACCCTTCTAGAGGGATAAGACATGTACCTGCTGTGGAAACGCGGTAGAATCCTAAAGAGCCCTGGCATCACAAAATGGATGCCACCAGTCACAGACACTGGGCTGCCCTCCTGCTGATGACCGAAACTCGCAGTGGAGGAAGCCCAACAATAGGCATCCTGTCACAGGGAGGTGTAACCACCTTCCAGACAGGGTTTAGTGTATTGGGGCTGGGTGGGTGCACTCTTAGAGTGCTTTGAAGTCCTGCACTGGGGGAGCAGAAGGCTCCTCTGTGCATGTGCATATGCCAGTTCAAACCAGCTCAGGGGCTACCTGCCCCTGCTCTGGCGCAAAACTGGACAAAGGGAAGTGGGTGTAGCCACCCCTCCCTTGACCCTCCCATAGGTGGGGTCATAGAGCTAGTCCATCCCCTCTTTTTAGTATAAGAGGGGAACCTTGCCATTGCAAAGCAGATAACCCCTGGACGACGCTCTACAGAAGAATCCTGGCCCTTCGACGTTCCACTACCTTTGGAAGACAGAAGAATCTCCCTTGGAGTCAAGGAGTGACTCCCCTGCTTGGCAGGCACCAAAACGACAACGACGGTCGCAAACTACGCCGCTCCCGCCGGAGTCCGAAGTCCCTGCAGCCCAAGAAGTAGATTTCCTGACCTCTCCCAGGCCATCGTGAGTCCCCAGCGAAGCTGAGGCAAGTGGACCCCACGAGTAACGAGGAACCGCGACCCCTGGGTACCGTGCACTATTGTCGAGTGCAACCCCTTCACAACATTCTACGAACTTGTGCTTTGGACCACGTGTGGTCCCGACCTCCAGCAAGAATCCCTCCGAAGATCAGAGGCCTACACCGTCCCAAGTGACCGTGGACCCTGTTGAGTGATTCCGCCCGAGGTGTCTTCGCGATCCCTTGCCTGCTGGCTTGTGGGTCCCCAGAAGACTTCTTAAAGAAACCAAAGGGCTCCCCTGGTTGCTCCAGGCCTACCCTGACTTACCCTTGCTGGGTGAGTCCCTCAGACCTTGCTGGTCTGCGCCATCGACTTTTCTTCATCTCCCCAAGACTTGCTGCTGCCAAGGCTTGTTGGCTCCTATCGAGTTGCCGACACCGCAGTCAGCTGCAGACGTCGAGGAACACACCGAATCCAGCTCCTGGTCGTCGTCGACACCTCCTGGACCACGTGGCTGAAGAGTCAAGGCACCTGCAACCGACCTGAATCAACCGACGACGGTGGGCATCCATCTTCCTTGCCCCGGGTCACTGCCAAGTGACTTTGAACACTGTCCCCTCTGCTTTCAGGTCATCCTTCTTCAGAATCCAGGCTTGGATTCCACCGGACACTTCTTCAGCTCCCGCAAGCAGCAAGTCTTCTTTGTTCGCCATTGAAAACGACGCCGCGACCCGACACCAAAGGACACCTGTGCACCCGGCTTCCCTGGGTGAGGTAACTCCAGCACTACGGTGCTCCTGTGGGTGTGGGCCCTAGAACTACTTACCCTGTAAGTGACTTGCTTGTAGGTTCTCCCGAAGTATCCTAAAACTCTTTATTTCCAACCGCGACTTGCCCCATTGAAGTTAACGGCGATTCGCGCCTGTGTATCCACACTGCACGCGTCCCCCGTGGGTCCTTTACTTACCTGCCTTGGGTGGTTTTGTGAGGCCCCAGCACTTCTGAAGGCCCTAGGCCTTGTCTCCCTGCAAGTCGTTGTTTCTAAGTCTCTTACTTAGTATATGGTCTGGTACGCCCTAGGGCCCCAGCCATATTTTGTGCTTAACTTATTGTGAAACGTTGATTTGTGCATATGTTTGTCTTCTAATCTCATAAAAAGATTAGTAGAGAGTTATTTAGAAATAAATACATATATATTTGATATATATACCTGTGTGGTGTCTTTTCATTTGGTGATTCAAGAGATTATATGGTAAAACAAGCTGCTTTACATTCCTCCGAGACTTAGCCTGAAGGCTGCTCTCCACAGCTACCACTAGGATAGCTTTCTTTAAAAGGTTGTCTTAAACCTATCTACCATAAGAGTCGATTTGCCCTGGTGCAAGGTGTCCACTTTAATTAGTGAACAGCATATACCAGGCCAACTTCTCACAGCACCTTGCACCAGTCCAAACAACCCCTTATTGGAGATAGGTTAAAGATAACCTTATTGAAAGCTATCCTAGTGGTAGCTATGGAGAGCAGCCTTCAGGCTAAGTCTTGAAGGAATGTAAAGCAGCTTGTTTTACCAGTCTATAATCTCTTGAGTGATCAAATGAAAGAGCACCACACCAGGTATATATTCAAAATATATGTATTTATTACTAAACACACCCCTCTAGTCTCTTTATGAGGCTAGAGTTCGAAGTACATAAGTTATAAGTTATTTAAACACAGTAATAGCACAAATACACGTTTGGGCCCTAGGGGCGTACCAAACCATATACCAATAAAGTGGTATAAGAACCACGACTGAGCTAGACACTAGGCCTAGAGCCTCTAGAAGTGCTTGGACCACAAGGAACCACCCAAGGTAGTGACACAGGGGACCCACGGGGGACGCGTGCAGTGTAATTACACAGCTGCGAATCGCCGTTAACTTCTATGGAGAAAGTCGCGGTTTGGAAATTAAAGAAAAGGGACACTTAAAGAAGGACTTGGAGCAAACCCTTTGAGAACTAGGTCGTTCTAGAGTCTCTACCCACGGGAGCACCAGAGTACTCTTGTTACCTCACCCAGGGAAGCCGGGTGCATAGGTGCCTTTCGGGGTCGGGTTTCGTCGTCGATTTGAATGGCGATCTGCTGCAAAGTGCTGCTGGCGACCAAGTGTCCGGGTGGATCCAAGAGTGGATCGGAGATCTGAAGAACCTGAAAGCAGAGGGGACAGAGTCTGGGTCACTAGCCAGTGACCAGGAAGGCGATGAGCAGATGCCCACCGATGTCGAGTGCTTCAGGTAGGTTGACGGTCGTCTTGACTCTTCAGCCACGAGGTCCAGGAGGCGTTGTCGGCAACCAGGAGCAGGATTCGGGCTGGTACACGATGTCTGTCGAGTGCTGAGGTGTCGGTGACCGGATTGGACCCAACAAGCCTTAGCAACGGCAAGTCTTGATGTAGATGAAGATTGACGATGATGCAGACCAGCAAGATCTGAGGAACTCACCCAGCAAGCGTAAGTGAGGGCAAGCCTGGAGCAACCAGGGAGCCCAAGTAGAAAAAGATTGGCCTTCATGAAGGGCTACTAGCCAACGGGCTAGCGACCACAAAGGAGCCTCAAGACGGTGCACGTGGAGCTGGCTCACAGGACACTCGTGGAGTGGAGGCCAGTGATCTTCAGAGCAGTTGGTGCTGGCGGCTAGGGCTACTCGGAGCCCAAAGCACGACTTTGTGGGAGACCCAGAAGAGGATGCACTTGCAAATGTGTGCAGTGTCCAGGGGTCACGGTTCCACGTTATCCACGACAGCTATGGGCCTCAGCTTTGCTGGGGACTCAGGGCAGCCTCGGGGAAGTCTGGAAATCCACCTCTGGTGATGCAAAGACTTCGGCGTCCGACGGGAGCTTAGGCGATGCAGACCGGACAATAGCTTCTTTGGTGCCTGCCAAGCAGGGGAGTCACTCCTTGACCCCAAGGGAGATTCTTCTGTCCTCTAATCTTGTAGTAGAGCGTCAAAGGTCCAGGATTCTGTGTCAGAGTTTCATCCAGGGATAATCTAATGTCCTAAGGACTGGGTTCCTATACTTATACTAAGTTTAGGGGTTGGACTTACTCTGTGGCCCCACCTATGGGTGGGTCAGGGCAGAGGGGTGGCTACACCCCTTTCCTTTGTCCAGTTCGCGCCAAAGCAGGGGCTGCAAGCCCCTGATCCGGTTTGAACTGGGGTATGCACAGGGACACCAAGTGTGCCCCCAGTGCAGGACTTCAAAGCACCCGAGAGTGCTCCCGCCCAGCCCCAATACACACTATCCTGTCTGGGGAGGTGGTCACACCTCCCTGGGACAGGAAACCTATTGTCCAGGCCTCTCCTGCCGGAGTTTAGGTCAGCAGCAGGAGGCCAGACTTGTGTCTGTGGCAGCAGCATCCATTTTGTGATGCCAGGGCTTTAGAAAGAAGTTACCGGCCAAGCCAGGGTTAACATGTCTCTCCCTCTAGAAGGGTGGAATGCTACCCCTGCCACCAGAATTGGCGGGGGGGGGGTAGTATTCCAAGATGTTTGACACCAAACACGACATGTTTCGGTGCAGCCATTCCAAAGTTAGGATTTAACGTGAGGTTATAATGCGCTTAAGAGTATATGGTCAGGCTGCACTACAAACAGCATCAGAGAAGGGTCTCCGAACGCTGCAGAGGGGCCCTGCTCATGCAGGGGCACCCTCTCACATAGGAACCACGCACTCTGCCTTCAGGATTGATAAGGCCTGCCATAAGAGTGACTTATAGGTTTATATGTGTGTATGTATATAGTGATATAGGTAACCTATATCACAGTAAGGGGTGCATGCATCACCTTACCCAGGCTGCAGTAGCAGACCTGTGGTGTCAGTTTGGATGGCCTTCCAGGGGTGGCACAATACATGCTGCAGCCCCTGGTAGGCCTCTGAGGTACCTATGCCCTGGGTACATAGTATACAATATACTAGGGACTTATAAGGGCACTCCAGATTCCAATCAGAGATGTGCCTAAGGCACATGGAAACCATTTTACAGAGAAAGCAGATAGACTGGGGCCCTGAATAGCAGGATCCCAGTCCAACTAAGTCATAAACCAGCAAAACACCAGAAAAAAAGTGGGGGCAACCATATAGTCAGATTTCACCTTCCTACACTCTGCACCAAATCTCTGCATCCCTCTTGCCTTTTTATGCACCCCTCTTCTCTCTTTCTTCACCTCTCTTACCTCAGTCTGACCACCTGTTCCCTCTTTCTGCACCCCTTTTGACTGTTTCTGTAACTCTCTTGCCTCTTTCTGCAGTTCTCTTGCCTCCTTCTGTATCTCACTTGCCTCTTTTTGCACCTCAATTGGTTCTTTTGCAGTGTTTTTGCTTCTTTCTGCACCTCTCTTGCACATTTCTGCACTCATCTTGCCTCTTTCAGCACCCCTCTTACCTGTTTCTTCATCTCTTTTGCCTCTGTCTGCACCCCTGTACCTCTTGTGAGAAGTTGGCCTGGCATATGCTGTCCACTATTTGTAGTGGGCACCTTGCACCAGTCCAAACAACCCCTTATTGGAGATAGGTTAAAGACAACCTTTATTGAAAGCTATCCTAGTGGTAGCTATGCAGAGCAGCCTTCAGGCTAAGTCTTGAAGGAATGAAAAGCAGCTTGTTTTACCAGTCTATAATCTCTTGAGTGACCAAATGAAAGAGGACCACACCAGGTATATATTCAAAATATATGTATTTATTACTAAACACACCCCTCTAGTCTCTTTATGAGGCTATAGTTCGAAGTACATAAATTATAAGTTAGTTATCTACAGTAATAGCACAAATACACGTTTGAGCCCTAGGGGCGTACCAAACCATATACCAATAAAGTGGTATAAGAACTTCGACTGAGCTAGACACAAGGCCTAGAGCCTGTAGAAGTGCTTGGACCACAAGGAACCACCCAAGGTAGTGACACAGGGGACACACGGGGGACGCGTGCAGTGTATGAACACAGCCTCGAATCGCCGTTAACTTCTATGGGGAAAGTCGCGGTTTGAATTTAAAAGAAAAGGGACACTTAGAGGAGGACTTGGAGCAAACCCTTTGAGAACTAGGCTGTTCTAGTGTCAATACCCACGGGAGCACCGGAGTACTCGAGTTACCTCACCCAGGGAAGCCGGGTGCATAGGTGTCTTTCGGGGTCGGGTTTCGTCGTCGCTTCCAATGACGATCTGCTGCAAAGTGCTGCTGGCGGCCAAGTCGAAAGTGTTCGGGTGGATCCAAAGGTGGAACGAAGATCTGAAGAACCTGAAAGCAGAGGGGACAGAGTCTGGGTCACTAGCCAGTGACCAGGAAGGCGATGAGCAGATGCCCACCGATGTCGAGTGCTTCAGGTAGGTTGATGGTCGTCTTGACTCTTCAGCCACGAGGTCCAGGAGGTGTCGACGACGACCAGGAGCTGGATTCGAGCTGTCCCACGATGTCTGTCGATTGCAGGGGTGTCGGCGACTGGATTGGACCCAACAAGCCTTGGTAACGGCAAGTCTCGTGGAAATGGAAGAAGGACGATGTTGCAGACCAGCAAGGTCTGTAGGACTCACCCAGCAAGGGGAAGTCAGGGCACGCCTGGAGCAATCAGGGAGCCCAAGCAGAAAAGATTGGCCTTCGGGAGGGCCTACTAGCCAATGGACTAGCAACCGCGAAGGAGCCTCGAGTCGATGCACGTGGAGCTGGCTCACAGGACACTCGTGGAGTGGAGGCCAGTGATCTTCGGTGCAGTTGGTGCTGGAGGCTGGGGCTACTCGGAGCCCAAAGCACGACTTCGTGGGAGACCCAAAAGAGGATGCACTTGCAAATGCGTTCGGTGTCCAGAGGTCACGGTTCCACATTATCCACGACAGCTACGGGCCTCAACTTTGCTGGGGACTCAGGGCAGCCTCGGAGAAGTTTGGAAATCCACCTAGGGTGATGCAAAGACTTCGGCGTCCAACGGGAGCTTCAGCGATGCAGACCGGACAATTGCTTCTTTGGTGCCTGCCAAGCAGGGGAGTCACTCCTTGACCCCAAGGGAGATTCTTCAATCCTCTAATCTTAAAGTAGAGCGTTGAAGGTCCAGGATTCTGTGTCAGAGTTTCGTCCAGGTAAATCTAAAGTCCTAAGGGCTGGGGTCCCCTACTTATACTAAGGTAGGGGGTTGGACATACTCTGTGGCCCCACCTATGGGAGGGTCAGGGCAGAGGGGTGGTTACACCCCTTTCCCTTTGTCCAGTTTCACGCCAGAGCAGGGGCTGGAAGCCCCTGAGCCGGTTTGAACTGGGGTATGCACAGGGACACCAAGTGTGCCCCCAGTGCAGGACTTCAAAGCACCAGAGAGTGCTCCCGCCCAGCCTCAATACACACTATCCTGTCTGGGGAGGTGGTTACACCTCCCTGGGACAGGAAACCTATTGTCCAGGCCTCCCCTGCCAGAGTTTCGGTTAGCAGCAGGAGGCCAGACTCGTGTCTGTGGCAGCGGCATCCATTTTGTGATGCCAGGGCTCTGGAAAGTCAGTACCGGGTATACCGGTGGGTACATGCCTTTCCCTCTAGAAGGGTGGAATGCTACCCCCGCCGCCAGAACTGGCGGGGTGTAGTATTCCAAGATGTTTGACACCAAACACGACATGTTTCCGTGCAGCCATCCCAAAGTTAGCATTTAACGCGAGGTTATAATGCGCTTAAGAGTATATGGTCGGGCTGCACTACAAACAGCATCAGAGAAGGGTCTCCGAATGCTGCAGAGGGGTTCTGCTCATGCAGGGGCACCCTCTCACATATGAACCAAGCACTCTGCGTTCAGGATTGATAAGGCCTGCCATAGGAGTGACTTATAGGTTTATATGTGTGTATGTATGTAATGATATAGGTAGCCTATATCACAGTAAGGGGTGCATGCACCACCTTACCCAGGCTGCAGTAGCAGACCTGTGGTGTCCTTTTGGATGGCCTTCCAGGGGTGGCACAATACATGCTGCAGCCCCTGGTAGGCCTCTGAGGTACCTATGCCCTGGGTACATAGTATACCATATACTAGGGACTTATAAGGGCACTCCAGATTCCAATCAGAGATGTGCCTAAGGCACATGGAAACCATTTTATAGAGGAAGCAGATAGACTGGGGCCCTGAATAGCAGGATCCCAGTCCAACTAAGTCATAAACCAGCAAAACACCAGGAAAAAAGTGGGGGCAACCATATAGACAGATTCCACCTTCCTACATAACCCCCCCCAAATGAAAGGAGATAAGGCTAACCTTGGCCAGTTGAGCCTTTATTGACTAAGTGGCCATATAAGGAAGCACCTACACTAGCATGGTTGCCCCCTATCTTATGGTCCACTAAGCCATCCCTCACCCTAAGGGTATGAGAGGGTCTCCACCATGGGGAATTACTACCTGTTGTGTGCCTTGGTAAAGTACAAGGCTGGTGAGGTGTCTGAGTAGGGAAGTGAGGCCCTAGGAAGGTTGGTCTCAGCTTCCTCAGATCACTGGTCACCATGTATGCCTGTCTTTCCATGACTGAGTTGCACTTTGCTCTAAGGGTCAACCTTTGGCTGCCTACAGCTGGGGGTTGGGTCCCTTTGGATGGACCACTGGAGGGACATGGCAGGTTTGGAACCTTTGGTCCCAGGTTTGCCCTTGCCTAACAGAGTCCTTCTGGGGGAGGTCCCTACACAAAGGTATGGGGGATCCCTCAGTGTGTTGAGGAATGTTCACCTGGCTAGGGCTACTAGCCTGGGTGCCCCTAATCTGATGATGGGGGGGTTCCTCTGGACAGGGGGCCCTGGGGGTCCACTGACCTCCCTGACCTCTGCAGCCCTGGGCTGACTGAGGCAGGGTAGAGAGGGGCAGGTTACCTGCTCCAGACTGGGTACCACCTTGGAAGGGTCCTCTGCCATCAGGGGTGGGGCCAGGCCAGGCCTGACTACCTCTGGGGCAGTTCCTTCACTAGGGGTAGGGTCAGTTCCCTGAGGAGGCTGACCCTTACCTACTGTCTGGAGGGAAGAAGACTTTTCTTCAGCCCTTGTGCTCCCTTTTGGGGGAGAGTGGGCCATTCATCCAGGCTCCATCTCTCCAAAGTTTCCCTGGGCTTGGGCTGTGGCCATCACAGCCCCACTAACCTTTACAGGGACACCCAGCATTCTCAGATGGGTTTGGTGTTCAACTTCAGCCCAGGCTGAAATTTCCAGATCATTGCCCATCAGGCAATCTACAGGCAAGGTTGGGGACACTGCCACTCTTTTTGGGCCTGTGACCCCTTCCCAGCTGAGATTGACCATGGCCATGGGGTGATCTGTTCTGACACCATCAATGTTGGTTACCTGGTATTTAAACTCAGGTAAAAGCTGGTGAGGGGGACTAGTTTCCCTGCCACCATGGTGACACTAGCCCCTGTGTCCCTAAATGCCACAGCTTTCTGACCATTAATTATTGGCTCCAGTCTGTACCTGCCCAATGCATTGGGACCCATGGTAAAGGTGGCAAATCCTACACCACCATCAGAGTCAGAGGAGTCTGTTGAGGGGGTCCTGTCTAAACTAGGGCCCACCTCTGTTCCTCTTGCAAAAGCACCTAACTTTTTGGGTACACTACTCCCAACTGGAGGATTACTACTGGTAGTACCAGGAGGGGTGGTAGTAGTTGTTGGAGGAACATTTTCTTTATTGCCAATCCTGGGGCAACTGGGATCAGTTTTCCAGTGTCCAGGCTTTTTACAGACATGGCAATAGGGTTTCTTTTCAGGAGAGGAAGGAGTTTGGGACACACCCCCAGAAGATGACTTTTGGGGCCCAGTAGTGGATTTATCCTTAGATTTATCCCCACCTTTCTCTTGGGACTTGGTAGAATCTTTCTTCTGGTCACCACCCTGATTCTTAGTCTTTACTCTGGTTCTGACCCATTTGTCTGCCTTCTTTCCCAATTCTTGGGGAGAGGTCAGATCAGAGTCCGCCAGGTACTGGTGTAAAAGCTGGTTTTGACAATTATTAAGGATCTGCTCCCACATAATCAAATTGTACAATCCTAAAAAGTCATGCACCTTGTTGCCATGTATCCAACCTTCCAGAGCCTTAGTAGCACAATCTACAAAATCAACCCAGTCTTGAGTCTGAACCTTTTGGGTGTCTCTGAATTTCAACCTATACTGTTCAGTGGTTAGGCCAAACCCATCTATCAGAGCACTCTTCAAGACTTTGTAATTGTCAGCATCCTCCTCTCTAACAGTGAGGAGCTTATCTCTACCTTTGTCTGCAAAGGAGAGCCACAAGATTGCTGCCCACTGCTCCTGAGTGACCCTCTGTACTTTACAGGCCCTCTCTAGAGCAGTTATCCATTTATGGATGTCATCCCCACTCTGGTAGGGAGGGACAATCTTGCTCAGGTTTCTATGGTCATAAGACCTTTCCCTATCTTTGGGGAAACTGCTTCCACCATGGGACTCTAGACCCAACTTTTGTCTCTCTCTATAGAGTTCTAGGGACTCCCTGTCTATAGCCAATTGCTGTTTTCTGAGTTCAAGCTGGGCTTGCTCATACTGAATCAGTCTCTTTCTCCTCTCATGAGAGGATTCCCTCCTATGAGAGGAGACAGAGGTCCCTATTGAGGTGTCAGAGTGGTTAGACTCCTGAGAAGGAGACCTAGACCTTCTGGGCACACTCCAGAACTCTTCCTGGGGGACAAAGGGGAGGTCAGTCTGATCCCCCCTCCTCCTCCACAGGAGGAATTGGGTTTTCCAGGACAAGGTCATTTTCACCTTCCTGGCCAGTTTCAGAGGGGGCTGCGTTTCTTCACCCCTGGCCCCTTCCTCATCTTCTGCCCCACCCTCTTTGCCTACCCCTTCAGACCCTAGGGGCCTGCTGAGATCATCAGCTAGTAACACCTCCCTGAGGTGTTGGGTGCTGGCACTTTTGCCTGCCTTCAATTTCCTAGTATTGCATAATGCTCTCAATTCCAAGAATGGGAGTTTATCATACTTGGAGGGAAGAAGCCCACTGGCTTCTGGCGAGGGCTCACTGGGTCCTGGCTTTGAAGACATTACTAGTGAGGTGTGGTGTATGCACTACCTACTCTAGTGTGGCCTACTAAACTCTCTTGAGTTGTAGAAAGGGTGTGCTATCCCTTAACACACAACTCTAAGTTCAGTAGAACTTACTGTATTACTAAGCTTGATTTATATGTACCTTAGGTACCCTTAGTGGTTTTCAGTTGATCAATTCAATTGAGATTATCTGGTAAAACAATAGCAAGCTGGAATCCCACACGCTGCACACCAATGTGAGAAGTTGGCCTGGCATATGCTGTCCACTATTTGTAGTGGGCACCTTGCACCAGTCCAAACAACCCCTTATTGGAGATAGACTAAAGACAACCTTTATTGAAAGCTATCCTAGTGGTAGCTATGGAGAGCAGCCTTCAGGCTAAGTCTTGAAGGAATGTAAAGCAGCTTGTTTTACCAGTCTATAATCTCTTGAGTGACCAAATGAAAGAGGACCACACCAGGTATATATTCAAAATATATGTATTTATTACTAAACACACCCCTCTAGTCTCTTTATGAGGCTAGAGTTCGAAGTACATAAATTATAAGTTAGTTATCTACAGTAATAGCACAAATACACGTTTGAGCCCTAGGGGCGTACCAAACCATATACCAATAAAGTGGTATAAGAACCACGACTGAGCTAGACACAAAGCCTAGAGCCTGTAGAAGTGCTTGGACCACAAGGAACCACCCAAGGTAGTGACACAGGGGACCCACGGGGGACGCGTGCAGTGTATGAACACAGCCGCGAATCGCCGTTAACTTCTATGGGGAAAGTCGCGGTTTGAATTTAAAAGAAAAGGGACACTTAGAGGAGGACTTGGAGCAAACCCTTTGAGAACTAGGCTGTTCTAGTGTCAATACCCACAGGAGCACCGGAGTACTCAAGTTACCTCACCCAGGGAAGCCGGGTGCATAGGTGTCTTTCGGGGTCGGGTTTCGTTGTCGCTTCCAATGGCGATCTGCTGCAAAGTGCTGCTGGCGGCCAAGTCGAAAGTGTTCGGGTGGATCCAAAGGTGGATCGAAGATCTGAAGAACCTGAAAGCAGAGGGGACAGAGTCTGGGTCACTAGCCAGTGACCAGGAAGGCGATGAGCAGATGCCCACCGATGTTGAGTGCTTCAGGTAGGTTGACAGTCGTCTTGACTCTTCAGCCACGAGGTCCAGGAGGCGTCGACAATGACCAGGAGCTGGATTCGAGTTGTCCCACGACGTCTGTCGATTGCAGGGGTGTCGGCGACTGGATTGAACCCAACAAGCCTTGGCAACGGCAAGTCTCGTGGAAATGGAAGAAGGACAATGTTGCAGACCAGCAAGGTCTGTGGGACTCACCCAGCGAGGGTAAGTCAGGGCACGCCTGGAGAAACCAGGGAGTCCAAGCAGAAAAAGATTGGCCTTCGGGAGGGCCTACTAGCCAACGGACTAGCGACCGCGAAGGAGCCTCGAGTCGATGCACGTGGAGCTGGCTCACAGGACACTCGTGGAGTGGAGGCCAGTGATCTTCGGTGCAGTTGGTGCTGGAGGCTGGGGATACTCGGAGCCCAAAGCACGACTTCGTGGGAGACCCAGAAGAGGATGCACTAGCAAATGCGTTTGGTGTCCAGGGGTCACGGTTCCACGTTGTGAGAAGTTGGCCTGAGATATGCTGTCCACTAATTATAGTGGGCACCTTGCACCAGTCCAAACAACCCCTTATTGGAGATAGGTTAAAGACAACCTTATTGAAAGCTATCATAGTGGTAGCTATGGAGAGCAGCCTTCTGGCTAAGTCTTGAAGGAATGTAAAGCAGCTTGTTTTACCAGTCTATAATCTCTTGAGTGATCAAATGAAAGAGCACCACACCAGGTATATATTCAAAATATATGTATTTATTGCTAAACACACCCCTCTAGTCTCTTTATGAGGCTAGAGTTCGAAGTACATAAGTTAGAAGTTATTTAAACACAGTAATAGCACAAATACACGTTTGGGCCCCAGGGGCGTACCAAACCATATACCAATAAAGTGGTATGCGAACCACGACTGAACTAGACACTAGGCCTAGAGCCTCTAGAAGTGCTTGGACCACAAGGAACCACCCAAGGTATTGACACAGGGGACCCACGGGAGACGCGTGCAGTGTAAATACACAACCGCGATACGCCGTTGACTTCTATGGAGAAAGTCGGGATCGGGAAATTAGAGAAAAGGGACACTTAAAAGAGGACTAGGACAAAACCCTTTGAGATCTAGGACTTTGAAGAGTCTCTACCCACGGGAGCACCGTAGTACTCGTGTTACCTCACCCAGGGAAGCCGGGTGCATAGGTGCCTTTCGGGGTCGGGTTTCGTCGTCGATTCGAATGGCGATCTGCTGTAAAGTGCTGCTGGCGACCAAGAGAAAAGTGTCCGGGTGGATCCAAGAGTGGATCGGAGTTCTGAAGAACCTGAAAGCAGAGGGGACAGAGTCTGGGTCACTAGCCAGTGACCAGGAAGGCGATGGACAGATGCCCACCGATGTCGAGTGCTTCAGGTGCGTTGACATTCGTCTTGACTCTTCAGCCACGAGGTCCAGGAGGCGTTGTCGGCGACCAGGAGCAGGATTCGGGCTGGTACACGATGTCTGTCGAGTGCTGAGGTGTCGGTGACCGGATTGGACCCAACAAACTTTGGCAACGGCAAGTCTCGGTGAAGATGTAGATCGTCGATGGTGCAGACCAGCAAGGTCTGTGGAACTCACCCAGCAAGGGTAAGTGAGGGCAGGCCTGGAGCAACCAGGATGCCAAGTTAGAAAAGGATTGGCCTTCGTTAAGGGCTACTAGCCAACGGGCTAGCGACCGCGAAGGAGCCTCGTGACGCCGCACGTGGAGCTGGCTTACAGGACACTCGTGGAGTGGGGGCCAGTGATCTTCGGTGCAGGTGGTGCTGGAGGCTACGGCTACTCGGAGCCCAAAGCACAACTTCTTGGGAGACCCAGAAGAGGATGCACTTGCAAATGTGCTTGGTGTCCAGGGGTCACGGTCTCAAGTCACCCACGATAGCCACGGGCCTCAGCTTTGCTGGGGACTCAGGGTAGCCTCGGGGAAGTCTGAGAATCCACCTCTGGTGATGTGATGACTTCGGCGTCCGACGGGAGCTTCAGAAATGCGAACCGGACAGATGCTTCTTTGGTGCCTGCTAAGCAGGGGAGTCACTCCTTGACCCCAAGGGAGATTCTTCTGTCCTCTAATCATGAGTAGAGCGTCGAAGGTCCAGGATTCTGTTTCAGAGTTTCGTCCAGGGATAATCTAAAGTCCTAAGGACTGGGTTCCTACCTTTATACTAAAGATAGGGGTTGGACTACTCTGTGGCCCCACCTATGGGTGGGTGAGGGCAGAAGGGTGGCTACACCCCTTTCCCTTTGTCCAGTTCATGCCAAAGCAGGGGCTGCAAGCCCCTGATCCGGTTTGAACTGGGGTATGCACAGGGACACCAAAGTGCCCCCAGTGCAGGACTTCAAAGCACCCGAAAGTGCTCCCGCCCAGCCCCAATACACATTATCCTGTCTGGGGAGGTGGTCACACCTCCCTGGGACAGGAAACCTATTGTCCAGGCCTCCCCTGCCGGAGTTTCGTCCAGCAGCAGGAGGCCAGACTCGTGTCTGTGGCAGCAGCATCCATTTTGTGATGCCAGTGCTCAGGAAAGAAGTTACCGGACTAGTCAGAGTTAACATGTCTTTCCCTCTAGAAGGGTGGAATGCTACCCCCGCCGCCAGGATTGGCGGGGGGTAGTACTCCAAGATGTTTGACACCAAACACGACATATTTAGGTGCAGCCATTCCAAAGTTAGCATTTAACGCGAGGTTATAATGCGCTTAAGAATATATGGTCAGGCTGCACTACAAACAGCATCAGAGAAGGGTCTCCAAACGCTGCAGAGGGGCCCTGCTCATGCAGGGGCACCCTCTCACATAGGAACCATGCACTCTGCCTTTAGGATTGATAAGGCCTGCCTTAGGAGTGACTTATAGGTTTATATGTGTGTATGTATTTAGTGATATAGGTAACCTATATCACAGTAAGGGGTGCATGCACCACCTTACCCAGGCTGCAGTAGCAGACCTGTGGTGTCAGTTTGGATGGCCTTCCAGGGGTGGCATAATACAGGCTGCAGCCCCTGGTAGGCCTCTGAGGTACCTATGCCCTTGGTACATAGTATACCATATACTAGGGACTTATAAGGGCACTCCAGATTCCAATCAGTGATGTGCCTAAGGCACATGGAAACCTTTTACAGAGAAAGCAGATAGACTGGGGCCCTGAATAGCAGGATCCCAGTCCAACTAAGTCATAAACCAGCAAAACACCATAAAAAAGTGGGGGCAACCATATAGTCAGATTCCACCTTCCTACATAACCCCCCCAAACGAAAGGAGATAAGGCTAACCTTGGCCAGTTGAGCCTTCATTGACTAAGTGGTCATATAAGGAAGCACCTGCACTAGCCTGGTTGCCCCCTGTCTTATGGTCCACTAAGCAATCCCTCACCCTAAGGGTATGAGAGGGTATCCACCATGGGGAATCACTACCTGTGGTGTGCTTAGGTAAAGTACAAGGCTGGTGAGGTGTCTGAGTAGGGAAGTGAGGCCCTAGGAATGTTGGCCTCAGCTTCCTCAGATCACTGGTCACCATGTATGCCTGTCTTTCCATGACTGAGTTGCACTTTGCTCTAAGGGTCAACCTTTGGCTGCCTACAGCTGGGGGTTGGGTCACTTTGGATGGACTACTGGAGGGACAGGGCAGGTTTGGAACCTTCAGGCCCCAGGTTTGCCCCTGCCTACCAGAGTCCTTCTGGGGGAGGTCCCTACATAAAGGCATGGGGGATCCCTCAGTGTGTAGAGGAGTTTTCACCTGGCTAGGGCTACTAGACTGGGTGCCCCTAATCTGCTGATGGGGGTTCCTCTGGACAGGGGGCCCTGGGGGTCCACTGACCTCCCTGACCTCTGCAGCCCTGGGCTGGCTGAGGCAGGGTAGAGAGGGGCAGGTTACCTGCTCCAGACTGGGTACCACCTTGGAAGGGTCCTCTGCCATCAGGGGTGTGGCCAGGCCAGGCCTGACTACCTCTGGGGCAGTTCCTTCACTAGGGGTAGGGTCAGTTCCCTGAGGAGGCCGACCCTTACCTACTGTCTGGAGGGAAGAAGACTTTTCTTCAACCCTTGTGCTCTCTTTTGGGGGAGAGTGGGCCATTCTTTCAGGCTCCATCTCTCCAAATTCTTGGGCTGGGGCTGTGGCCATTACAGCCCCACTAACCTTTACAGGGACACCCAACATCCTAAGGTGGGTTTGGTGTTCAACTTCAGCCCAGGCTGAAATTTCCAGATCATTGCCCATCAGGCAATCTACAGGTAAGGTGGGGGACACTGCCACTCTCTTTGGGCCTGTGACCCCCTCCCAGCTGAGATGGACTATGGCCATGGGGTGATCTGTTCTGACACCATCAATGTTGGTCACCTGGTATTTAAACTCAGGTAAAAGCTGGTGAGGGGGACTAGTTTCCCTGCCACCATGGTGACACTAGCCCCTGTGTCCCTAAATGCCACAGCTTTCTGACCATTAATCATTGGCTCCAGTCTGTACCTGCCCATTGCTGTGGGACCCATGGTAAAGGTGGCAAATCCTACACCACCATCAGAGTCAGAGAAGTCTGTTGAGGGGTCCCTGTCTGAACCAGGGCCCACCTCTGTTCCTGTAGCAAAAGCACCTAACTTTTTGGGTGCACTACTCCCAACTGGAGGATTACTACTGGTAGTACCAGGAGGGGGGTAGTAGTTGCTGGGGGAACATTTTCTTTATTGCCAATCCTGGGGCAACTGGGATCAGATTTCCAGTGCCCAGGCTTTTTACAGACATGGCAATATGGTTTCTTTTCAGGAGAGGAAGGAGTTTGGGACCCACCCCCAGAAGAGGAATTTTGGGGCCCTGTAGGGGACTTATCCTTAGATTTATCCCCACCTTTCTCTTGGGACTTAGTAGAATCTTTCTTCTGGTCACCACCCTGATTTCTAGTTTTTACTCTGGTTCTGACCCATTTGTCTGCCTTCTTTCCCAATTCTTGGGGAGAGGTCAGATCAGAGTCCACCAGATACTGGTGCAAAAGCTGGTTTTGACAATTATTAAGGATCTGCTCCTCATAATCAAATTGTACAATCCTAAAAAGTCATGCACTTTGTTGCCATGTATCCAACCTTCCAGAGCCTTTGTAGCACAATCTACAAAATCAACCCAGTCTTGAGTCTGAGCTTTTTGGGTGTCTCTGAACTTCAACCTATACTGTTCAGTGGTTAGGCCAAACCCATCTATCAGAGCACTCTTCAAGACTGTGTAATTGTCAGCATCCTCTTCTCTTACAGTGAGGAGCTTGTCTCTACCTTTGTCTGCAAAGGAGAGCCACACGATTGCTGCCCACTGCCTCTGGGGACCTTCTGAACTTTACAGGCCCTCTCCAGTGCAGTTATCCATTTGTGGATGTCATCCCCACTCTGGTAGGGAGGGACAATCTTGTTTAGGTTTCTATGGTCATAAGAACTTTCCCTATCTCTAGGGATATTGCTGCCACCATGGGACTCTAGTCCCAACTTTTTCTCTCTTAAGAGATCTAGGGACTCCCTGTCTATAGCCAGTTGCTTCTTTTTGATTTCAAGCTGAGCTTCCTCATATTGAACCAGCCTCTTTCTTCTCTCATGAGAGGATTCCCTCCTATGAGATGAGACAGAGCTCCCTATTGAGGTGCCAGAGTGGTTAGACTCCTGAGAAGGAGATCTAGATTTCCTGGGCACACTCATAATCCTTCCTGGGGGGACAAAGAGGGCATCATCTTGATCATCCTCTTCATCTTCCTCAGGAGGGATTGGGTTATCCAGGTCAGGGTCATTTTCACTCTCCTGACCAGTTTCAGAGGGGGGGCTGGGGGTATTGGTACCCCTGGCCCCTTCCTCATCTTCTGCCCCACCCTCAGCTCCTACCCCTTCAGTCCCCAAGGGCTTACTAAGGTCATAAGCCACCAACAACTCTTTAAGGTGTTGGGTGGTGGGACTTTGGCCTGTCCTTAATTTCCTCAAGTTACATAAAGCTCTCAATTCCAAGAATGGGAGTGTTTCATACTTGGAGGGTGGAAGCTCAATGGATTCCTGCAAGGATTCTTTGGATCCTGCCCTTAAAGACATTACTAGTGTGGTGTGGTGTATGCACTACCTACTCTAGTGTGGCCTACTAAACTCTCTTGAGTTGTAGAAAGGGTTGTGCTATCCCTTAACACACAACTCTAAGTTCAGTAGAACTTACTGTATTCTAAGCTTAAATTATATGTACCTTAGGTACCTTTAGTGGTTTTCAGTTGATCAATTCAATTGAGATTATCTGGTAAAACAATAGCAAGCTGGAATCCCACACGCTGCACACCAATGTGAGAAGTTGGCCTGGCATATGCTGTCCACTAATTATAGTGGGCACCTTGCACCAGTCCAAACAACCCCTTATTGGAGATAGGTTAAAGACAACCTTATTGAAAGCTATCCTAGTGGTAGCTATGGAGAGCAGCCTTCAGGCTAAGTCTTGAAGGAATGTAAAGCAGCTTGTTTTACCAGTCTATAATCTCTTGAGTGATCAAATGAAAGAGCACCACACCAGGTATATATTCAAAATATATGTATTTATTGCTAAACACACCCCTCTAGTCTCTTTATGAGGCTAGAGTTCGAAGTACATAAGTTAGAAGTTATTTAAACACAGTAATAGCACAAATACACGTTTGGGCCCCAGGGGCGTACCAAACCATATACCAATAAAGTGGTATGCGAACCACGACTGAACTAGACACCAGGCCTAGAGCCTCTAGAAGTGCTTGGACCACAAGGAACCACCAAAGGTAGTGACACAGGGGACCCACGGGAGACGCGTGCAGTGTAAATACACAACCGCGATACGCCGTTGACTTCTATGGAGAAAGTCGGGATCGGGAAATTAGAGAAAAGGGACACTTAAAAGAGGACTAGGACAAAACCCTTTGAGATCTAGGACTTTGAAGAGTCTCTACCCACGGGAGCACCGGAGTACTCGTGTTACCTCACCCAGGGAAGCCGGGTGCATAGGTGCCTTTCGGGGTCGGGTTTCGTCGTCGATTCGAATGGCGATCTGCTGCAAAGTGCTGCTGGCGACCAAGAGAAAAGTGTCCGGGTGGATCCAAGAGTGGATCGGAGTTCTGAAGAACCTGAAAGCAGAGGGGACAGAGACTGGGTCACTAGCCAGTGACCAGGAAGGCGATGGACAGATGCCCACCGATGTCGAGTGCTTCAGGTGCATTGACAGTCATCTTGACTCTTCAGCCACGAGGTCCAGGAGGCGTTGTCGGTGACCAGGAGCAGGATTCGGGCTGGTACACGATGTCTATCGAGTGCTGAGGTGTTGGCGACCGGATTAGATCCAACAAGCCTTGGCAACGGCAAGTCTCGGTGAAGATGTTGATCGTCGATGGTGCAGACCAGCAAGGTCTGTGGAACTCACCCAGCGAGGGTAAGTGAGGGCAGGCCTGGAGCAACCAGGATGCCAAGGTAGAAAAGGATTGGCCTTCGTTAAGGGCTACTAGCCAATGGGCTAGCGACCGCGAAGGAGCCTCGTGACGCCGCACGTGGAGCTGACTTACAGGACACTCGTTGAGTGGGGGCAAGTGATCTTCGGTGCAAGTGGTGCTGGAGGCTAGGGCTACTCGGAGCCTAAAGCACGACTTCTTGAGAGACCCAGAAGAGGATGCACTTGCAAATGTGCTCGGTGTCCAGGGGTCACGGTCTCAAGTCACCCACGATAAGCACGGGCCTCAGCTTTGCTGGGGACTCAGGGTAGCCTCGGGGAAGTCTGAGAATCCACCTCTGGTGATGCAATGACTTCAGCGTCCGACAGGAGCTTCAGAAATGCGAACCAGACAGATGCTTCTTTGGTGCCTGCTAAGCAGGGGAGTCACTCCTTGACCCCAAGGGAGATTCTTCTGTCCTCTAATCGTGAGTAGAGCATCGAAGGTCCAGGATTCTGTTTCAGAGTTTCATCCAGGTATAATCTAAAGTCCTAAGGACTGGGTTCCTACCTTTATACTAAAGATAGGGGTTGGACTACTCTGTGGCCCCACCTATGGGTGGGTGAGGGCAGAGGGGTGGCTACACCCCTTTCCCTTTGTCCAGTTCGTGCCAAAGCAGGGGCTGCAAGCCCCTGATCCAGTTTGAACTGGGGTATGCACAGGGACACCAGTGCAGGACTTCAAAGCACCCGAAAGTGCTCCCGCCCAGCCCCAATACACATTATCCTGTCTGGGGAGGTGGTCACACCTCCCTGGGACAGGAAACCTATTGTCCAGTCCTCCCCTGCCGGAGTTTCGTCCAGCAGCAGGAGGCCAGACTCGTGTCTGTGGCAGCAGCATCCATTTTGTGATGCCAGGGCTCAGGAAAGAAGTTACTGGACTAGTCAGAGTTAACATGTCTTTCCCTCTAGAAGGGTGGAATGCTACCCCGCCGCCAGGATTGGCGGGGGGTAGTATTCCAAGATGTTTGACACCAAACACGACATGTTTAGGTGCAGCCATTCCAAAGTTAGCATTTAACGCGAGGTTATAATGCGCTTAAGAGTATATGGTCAGGCTGCACTACAAACAGCATCAGAGAAGCATCTCCGAATGCTGCAGAGGGGCCCTGCTCATGCAGGGGCACCCTCTCACATAGGAACCATGCACTCTGCCTTTAGGATTGATAAGGCCTGCCTTAGGAGTGACTTATAGGTTTATGTGTGTATGTATTTAGTGATATAGGTAACCTATATCACAGTAAGGGGTGCATGCACCACCTTACCCAGGCTGCAGTAGCAGACCTGTGGTGTCAGTTTGGATGGCCTTCCAGGGGTGGCATAATACAGGCTGCAGCCCCTGGTAGGCCTCTGAGGTACCTATGCCCTTGGTACATAGTATACCATATACTAGGGACTTATAAGGGCACTCCAGATTCCAATCAGTGATGTGCCTAAGGCACATGGAAACCTTTTACAGAGAAAGCAGATAGACTGGGGCCCTGAATAGCAGGATCCCAGTCCAACTAAGTCATAAACCAGCAAAACACCATAAAAAAAGTGGGGGCAACCATATAGTCAGATTCCACCTTCCTACACACGTTAACTACGACAGCTACGGGCCTCAGCATTGCTGGGGACTCAGGGCAGCCTCGGGGAAGTCTGGAAATCCACCTCTGGTGATGCAAAGACTTCGGCGTCCGACAGGAGCTTCAGCGATGCAGACCGGACAATTGCTTCTTTGGTGCCTGCCAAGCAGGAGTCACTCCTTGACCCCAAGGGAGATTCTTCTGTCCTCTAATCTTAAAGTAGAGCGTCGAAGGTCCATGATTCTGTGTCAGAGTTTCGTCCAGGTAAATCTAAAGTCCTAAGGACTGGGGTCCCCTACTTATACTAAGGTAGGGGGTTGGACATACTCTGTGGCCCCACCTATGGGAGGGTCAGGGCAGAGGGGTGGTTACACCCCTTTTCCTTTGTCCAGTTTCGTGCCAGAGCAGGGGCTGGAAGCCCCTGAGCCGGTTTGAACTGGGGTATGCACAGGGACACCAAGTGTGCCCCCAGTGCAGGACTTCAAAGCACCAGAGAGTGCTCCCGCCCAGCCCCAATACACACTGTCCTGTCTGGGAAACCTATTGTCCAGGCCTCCCCTGCCGGAGTTTCGGTCAGCAGCAGGAGGCCAGACTCGTGTCTGTGGCAGCGGCATCCATTTTGTGATGCCAGGGCTCTGGAAAGTCAGTACCGGGTATACCGGTGGGTACATGCCTTTCCCTCTAGAAGGGTGGAATGCTACCCCCGCCACCAGAACTGGCGGGGGGGTAGTATTCCAAGATGTTTGACACCAAACACGACATGTTTCCGTGCAGCCATCCCAAAGTTAGCATTTAACGCGAGGTTATAATGCGCTTAAGAGTATATGGTTGGGCTGCACTACAAACAGCATCAGAGAAGGGTATCCGAATGCTGCAGAGGGGTTCTGCTCATGCAGGGGCACCCTCTCACATAGGAACCAAGCACTCTGCCTTCAGGATTGATAAGGCCTGCCATAGGAGTGACTTATAGGTTTATATGTGTGTATGTATGTAGTGATATAGGTAACCTATATCACAGTAAGGGGTGCATGCACCACCTTACCCAGGCTGCAGTAGCAGACCTGTGGTGTCACTTTGGATGACCTTCCAGGGGTGGCACAATACATGCTGCAGCCCCTGGTAGGTCTCTGAGGTACCTATGCCCTGGGTACATAGTATACCATGTACTAGGGACTTACAAGGGCACTCCAGATTCCAATCAGAGATGTGCCTAAGGCACATGGAAACCATTTTATAGAGGAAGCAGATAGGCTGGGGCCCTGAATAGCAGGATCCCAGTCCAACTAAGTCATAAACCAGCAAAACACCAGGCAAAAAGTGAGGGCAACCATATAGTCAGATTCCACCTTCCTACACCTCTTTTGACTGTTTCTGTAACACTCTTGCCTGTTTCTGCAGTTCTCTTGCCTCCTTCTGCACCTCTGTTGCTTCTTTCTGCAATTTTCTTGCCTCTTTATGCACCCCTGTTGCATCATTCTGCACCTCCCATGCTTCTTTATGCACCTGTCTTGCTTCTTTCTGCAAACCTGTTGTCTCTTTCTGCACTTGTCTTCCCTCTTTCTGCACCACTTTTGCCTCTTTCTGCATTCACTTGCCTCTTTCTGCACTTCTCTTGCTTCTTTCTACACCTCTGTTGCTTCTTTCAGCAATTCTCTTGCCTCTTTCTGTACCCCTCTTGCCTGTTTGTGCACCACTCCTAAACCTTTCTGCGCCCCTCTTGCCTCTTTCTGCACTTCTGTTGGTTCTTTCTCCACATCTTTTGCTTCGTTCTGCATTTCACTTGCCTCTTTCTGTACCCATCTTGCCTCTTTCTCCACCTCTGTTGGTTCTTTCTACACTGCTCTTGCTTCTTGCTGCACCTCTGTTCTAAATTTCTACATCCCTCTTGCCTTTTTCTGCACCCCTCTTCTCTCTTTCCGCACCTCTCTTGCCTCAGTCTGCCTACCTGTTCCCTCTTTCTGCACCCCTTTTGACTGTTTCTGAAACTCTCTTGCCTCTTTCTGCAGTTCTCTTGCCTCCTTCTGCATCTCACTTGCCTCTTTTTGCACCTCTGTTGGTTCTTTTGCACTGCTCTTGTTTCTTTCTGCACCTCTCTTGCAAACTTCTGCACCCCTCTTGCCTCTTTCTGCACCCCTCTTACCTGTTTCTGCATCTCTCTTGCCTCTGTCTTCACCCCTGTTCTCTCTTTCTGTACCTCTTTTGCCTGTTTCTGCAACACTCTTGCCTGTGTCTGCGGTTCTCTTGCCTCTGTCTGTACCCCTTTTGCCTTTTCTGCACCCCTGTTGCTACATTCTGCACTTCCCATGCTTCTTGTTGCACCTGTCCTGCTTATTTTTGCAACCCTCTTGTCTCTTTCTGCACTTGTCTTCCCTATTTCTGCACCTCTTTTGCCTCTTGCTGCATCTCACTTGCCTCTTTCTGTGCTTATCTTGCTTCTTCCTACACCTCTGTTGCTTCTTTCAGCAATTATCTTGCCTGTTTCTGCAACTCTTGCCTCTTTCTGCAGTACTCTTGCCTCCTTTTGCACCTCACTTGCCTCTTTCTGCAACTTGATTGCCTCTTTCTGCAGTTCTCTTGCCTCTTTCTGCACCTCTCTTGCCTCTTTCAACACTCTGTTGCCTGTTTCTGCACCTCTATTGCCTCTTTCTGCACCTCTCTTGCCTCTTACTGCACCTCACTTGATTCTTTCTGCACCCCTTTTGCCTGTTTCTGCACCACTATTTCCTCTTTGTGCAACTCTCTTGCCTCTTTCTACACCTCTCTTCCCTCTTTCTGCACCACTCTTGCCTCTTTCTGTACCTCTGTTGCTTCTTTCTGCACCTCTCTTGTCTCTTTCTGCACCCTTTGTGCCTCTTTTAACACCTCTGTTTCTTCTTTCTGCAGTTCTCTTCCTTCTTTCTGCACCGCTCCTGCCTCTTTCTGTACCCCTCCTGCCTGTTTGTGCACCTCTCCTAAACCTTTCTGCACCCCTCTTGCCTCTTTTTGCACCTCTGTTGGTTCTTTCTGCACCTCTTTTGCTTCGTTCTGCACTTCACATGCCTCTTTCTGAACCCCTCTTGCCTCTTTCTGCACCTCTGTTGGTTCTTTATACACTGCTCTTGCTTCTTTCTGCACCTCTGTTCCAGGTTTCTACATCCACTTGCCTTTTTCTGAACCCCTCTTCTCTCTTTCTGCACATCTCTTGCTTCAGTCTGCCCACCTGTTCCCTCTTTCTGCACCCCTTTTGACTGTTTCTGCAACTCTTTTGCCTCTTTCTGCAGTTTTCTTACCTCCTTCTGCATCTTACTTGCCTCTTTTTGCACCTCTGTTGGTTCTTTTGCACTTCTCTTGCTTCTTTCTGCACCTCTCTTGCAAATAACTGCACCCTTCTTGCCTCTTTCTGAACCCCTCTTACCTGTTTCTACATCTCTCTTGCCTCTGTCTGCACCCCTGTTCCCTCTTTCTGTACCTCTTTTGCCTGTTTCTGCAATACACTTGCGTGTTTATGCAGTTCTCTTGCCTCTTTCTGCACCCCTGTTGCTTCATTCTGCACTTCCCTTGCTTCTTGCTGCACCTGTCCTGCTTCTTTCTGCAACCCTGTTGTCTCTTTCTGCACTTGTCTTCCCTCTTTCTGCACCTGTTTTGCCTCTTTCTGCATCTCACTTGTCTCTTTCTGTGCTTCTCTTGCTTCTTCCTACACCTCTGTTGCTTCTTTCAGCAATTCTCTTGCCTCTTTCTACAACTCGATTGCCTCTGTCTGCAGTTCTCTTGCCTCTTTCTGCACCTCTCTTGACTCTTTCAACACTTCTGTTGCCTGTTTCTACACCTCTCTTGCCTCATTCTGCACCTATCTTTCCTTTCTGCACCTCACTTGCTACTTTCTGCACCCCTTTGCCTGTTTCTGCACTGCTATTTCCTCTTTGTGCAACTCTCTTGCCTCTTTCTACACCTATCTTCCCTCTTTCTTCACCACTCTTGCCTCTTTCTGTACCTCTGTTGCTTCTTTCTATACCTCTCTTGTCTCTTTCTGCACTTCTCGTTGCTTCTTTCTGCACCCCTCTTGGCACTTTCTGCACATCTGTTGGTTCTTTCTGCACTGCTCTTGCTTAAACCTGCACCTCTGTTGTTTTTTCTGCACTTCTCTTGCTTCTTTCTACACCTCTCTTGCTTCTTTCTGCATCCCACTTGCCCCTTTCTGCACCCTTCTTCTCTCTTTGTGCACCTCTCTTGCCTCTTTCAGCATCTCTCTTGCCTCTTTCTGCATCTCTTTTGCTTGTTTCTGCTCTTCTTTTGCCTCTTTCTGTACCCCTCTTGCCTCCTTCTGCACCTCTGTTGTTTTTTACTGCAATGCTCTTGCTTCTTTCTGCACCACTCTTGCAAATTTCTGTACCCTCTTGTGTCTTTCGGCACCCATCTTCTCTGTTCCTGCACCGCTGTCCCCTCTTTCTGCACCTCTTCTGCCTGTTCCTGCACCTCTGCTGCCTCTTTCTGAACTTCTCTTGCCTCTTTCTGCACCTCTTTTGCTTCTTTCTGCACTTCTCTTGCTTCTTTCTGCACCTCTCTTGCCTCTTTCTGCACCTCAGATGGTTCTTTCTGCACTTCTCATGCTTCTTTCTGCACCTCTGTTGTTTGTTTCTGTACCCCACGTGCCTCTTTCTGCACCTTTCTTCCCTCTTTGTGCACCTCTCTTGCCTCTTTCTGCACCTCTTTTGCCTCTTTCTGGTACCCTCTAGCCTCTTTCTGCATCTCTTTTGCTTGTTTATGCTCTTCTTTTGCCTCTTTTTGTACCCCTCTTGCCTCCTTCTGCATCTCTGTTGTTTTTTATTGCACTGCTCTTGCTTCTTTCTGCACCTCTCTTGCTTCTTTCTGCACCCTCTTGCCTTTTTTGTCACCCCTCTTCTCTCTTTCTGCACCCCTGTTCCGTCTTTCAGCACCTTTTCTGCCTGTTTCTGCACCTCTGCTGCCTCTTTCTGAACTTCTGTTGTCTCTTTCTGTACATCTGTTGGTTCTTTCTGCACTTCTCTTCCTTCTTTCTGCACCCCTTGTGCGTCTTTCTGCACCCCTCTTGCCTCCTTCTGAATCTCTGTTATTTCTTACTGCACTGCTCTTGCTTCTTTCTGCAGCTCTGTTGCAAATTTCTGCACCCTACTTTCCTCTTTCGGCACCCTTCTTCTCTCTTTCTGCACCCCTGTCCCCTCTTTCTGTACCTCTTCTGACTGTTTCTGCACCTCTGATGCCTCTTTCTGAACTTCTCCTCCCTCTTTTTGACCTCTTCTGCTTATTTCTGCACTTCTCTTGCTTCTTTCTGCACCCCTCTTGCCTCTTTCTGCACCTCTCGCCTCATTCTGCACCTCTGTTGGCTCTTTCTGAACTGCTCTTGCTTCTTTCTGCACCTCTGTTGTTTCTTTCTGCACTTCTCTTGCTACTTTCTATACCTCTCTTGCTTCTTTCTGCACCCCACTTGCCTCTTTCTGCATACTTCTTCCCTCTTTCTGCACCTCTCTTGCCTCTTTCTGCACTCCTCTAGCCTCTTTCTGCATCTCTTTTGCTTGTTTCTGCTCTTCTTTTGCCTATTTCTGTATCCCTCATGCCTCCTTCTGCACCTCTGTTGTTTTTTACTGCACCACTCTTGTCTCTTTCGGCACCCCTCTTCTCTCTTTCTGCACCCCTGTTCCCTCTTACTGCACCTCTTTTGCCTGTATCTGCTCCTCTGTTGCCTCTTTCTGAACCTTTGTTGTCTCTTTCTGTACCTCTGTTGGTTCTTTCTGCACTTCTCTTCCTTCTTTCTGCACCCCTTGTGCCTCTTTCTGTACCCCTCATGCCTCCTTCTGCACCTCTGTTGTTTTTTACTGCACCGCTCTTGCCTCTTTCGGCATCCCTCTTCTCTTTTTCTGCACCCCTGTTCCCTCTTTCTGCATCTCTTCTGCCTGTATCTGCACCTCTGCTGCCTCTTTCTGAACCTTTGTTGTCTCTTTCTGTAACTCTGTTGGTTCTTTCTGCACTTCTCTTCCTTCTTTCTGCACCCCTTGTGCCTCTTTCTGCACCCCTCTTGCCTCGTTCTGAATCTCTGTTATTTCTTACTGCACTGCTCTTGCTTCTTTCTGCAGCTCTCTTGCAAATTTATGCACCCTACTTTCTTCTTTCGGCACCCCTCTTATCTCTTCCTGCACCCCTGTCCCCTCTTTCTGCACCTCTGCTGCCTCTTTCTGTACTTCTCTTGCCTCTTTCTGTACCTCTTTTGCTTCTTTCTGCATTTCTCTTGCTTCTTTCTGCACCCCTCTTGCCTCTTTCTGCACCTCAGTTGGTTCTTTCTGCACTGGTCTTGCTTCTTTCTGCACCTCTGTTGTTTGTTCTGCACTTCTCTTGCCTCTTTCTGCACCTCTCTTGCCTCTTTGTGCACCCCTCTTGCCTCCTTCTGCATCTCTTTTGCTTGTTTCTGCACTTCTCTTGCCTCTTTTTGTACCCCTCTTGCCTCCTTCTGCACCTCTGTTGTTTTTTACTGCACTGCTCTTGCCTCTTTCTGCACCCCTCTAGCCTCTTTCTGCATCTCTTTTGCTTGTTTTGGCTCTTCTTTTGCCTCTTTCTGTACCCATCTTGCCTCCTTCTGCACCTCTGTTGTTTTTTACTGCAATGCTCTTGCTTCTTTCTGCACCTCTCTTGCAAATTTATGTACCCTCTTGCCTCTTTCGGCACCCATCTTCTCTGTTCTTGCACCCCTGTTCCCTCTTTCTGCACCTCTTCTGCCTGTTTCTGCAACTCTGCTGCCTCTTTCTGCACTTCTCTTGCTTCTTTCTGCACTTCTCAAACTTCTTTCTGCACCCCTCTTGCCTCTTTCTGCACCTCAGTTGGTTCTTTCTGCACTGCTCATGCTTCTTTCTGCACCTCTGTTGTATGTTTCTGTACTTCTCCTGCTTCTTTTTACACCTCTCTTGCTTCTTTCTGCACCCCACTTGCCTCTTTCTGCACCCTTCTTCCCTCTTTGTACACCTCTCTTGCCTCTTTCTGCACCTCTTTTGCCTCTTTCTGGACCCCTCTAGCCTCTTTCTGCATCTCTTTTGCTTGTTTCTGCTCTTCTTTTGCCTCTTTTTGTACCCCTCTTGCCTCCTTCTGCACCTCTGTTGTTTTTTACTGCACTGCTCTTGCTTCTTTCTGCACCTGTCTTGCTTTTTTCTGCACCCTCTTGCCTCTTTCGTCACCTCTCTTGCTCTCTTTCTGCACCGCTGTTCCGTCTTTCTGCACCTCTTTCTGCCTGTTTCTGCACCTCTGCTGCCTCTTTCTGAACTTCTCTTGCCTCTTTCTGCACCTCTGTTGCTTCTTTCTGCACTTCTCTTGCCTTCTTTCTGCACCTCTGTGTGCTTCTTTCTGCACCTCTCTTGCCTCTTTCTGACATCTCTGTTGTTTCTTTCTGCACTGCTCTTGCTTCTTTCTGCACCTCTGTTGCAACTTTCTGCACCCTACTTGCCTCTTTCGGCACCTCTCTTGCTCTCTTTCTGCATCCCTGTTCCCTCTTTCTGTACCTCTTCTGACTGTTTCTGCACCTCTGATGCCTCTTTCTGAACTTCTCCTCCCTCTTTTTGACCTCTTCTGCTTATTTCTGCACTTCTCTTGCTTCTTTCTGCACCCCTCTTGCCTCTTTCTGCACCTCTCTTGCCTCTTTCTGCACCTCTGTTGCCTCTTTCTGCACCGCTCTTGCTTCTTTCTGCACCTCTGTTGTTTCTTTCTGCACTTCTCTTGCTACTTTCTATACCTCTCTTGCTTCTTTCGGCACCCCACTTGCCTCTTTCTGCATACTTCTTCCCTCTTTCTGCACCTCTCTTGCCTCTTTCTGCACCCCTCTAGCCTCTTTCCGCATCTCTTTTGCTTGTCTCTGCTCTTCTTTTGCCTATTTCTGTATCCCTCATGCCTCCCTCTGCACCTCTGTTGTTTTTTACTGCACCACTCTTGCCTCTTTCTGCACCTCTCTTGCAAATTTCTGCACCCCTCTTGCCACTTTCAGCACCCATTTTCTCTCTTTCTGCACCTCTGCTGCCTCATTCTGAACTTCTCTTGCCTCTTTCTGTACCTCTGTTGGTTCTTTCTGCACTGCTCTTGCCTTCTTTCTGCACCCCTTGTGCCTCTTTCTGTACCCCTCATGCCTCCTTCTGCACCTCTGTTGTTTTTTACTGCACCGCTCTTGCCTCTTTCGGCACCCCTCTTCTCTTTTTCTGCACCCCTGTTCCCTCTTTCTGCATCTCTTCTGCCTGTATCTGCACCTCTGCTGCCTCTTTCTGAACCTTTGTTGTCTCTTTCTGTAACTCTGTTGGTTCTTTGTGCACCCCTCTAGCCTCCTTCTGCATCTCTTTTCCTTCTTTCTGCACTTCTCTTGCTTCTTTCTGCACCCCTCTTGCCTCTTTCTGCACCTCAGTTGGTTCTTTCTGCACTGCTCTTGCTTCTTTCTGCACCTCTGTTGTTTGTTCTGCACTTCTCTTGCTTCTTTCTACACCTCTCTTGCTTCTTTCTGCACCTCTCTTGCCTCTTTCTGATTCCCTCTAGCCTCCTTCTGCATCTCTTTTGCTTGTTTCTGCTCTTCTTTTGCCTCTTTTTGTACCCCTCATGCCTCCTTCTGCACCTCTGTTGTTTTTTACTGCACCGCTCTTGCCTCTTTCGTCACCCCTCTTCTCTCTTTCTACACCCCTGTTCCCTCTTTCTGCATCTCTTCTGCCTGTATCTGCACCTCTGCTGCCTCTTTCTGAACCTTTGTTGTCTCTTTCTGTAACTCTGTTGGTTCTTTCTGCACTTCTCTTCCTTCTTTCTGCACCCCTTGTGCCTCTTTCTGTACCCCTCATGCCTCCTTCTGCACCTCTGTTGTTTTTTACTGCACCGCTCTTGCCTCTTTCGGCACCCCTCTTATCTTTTTCTGCACCCCTGTTCCCTCTTTCTGCATCTCTTCTGCCTGTATCTGCACCTCTGCTGCCTCTTTCTGAACCTTTGTTGTCTCTTTCTGTAACTCTGTTGGTTCTTTCTGCACTTCTCTTCCTTCTTTCTGCACCCCTTGTGCCTCTTTCTGCACCCCTCTTGCCTCCTTCTAAATCTCTGTTATTTCTTACTGCACTGCTCTTGCTTCTTTCTGCAGCTCTCTTGCAAATTTATGCACCCTACTTTCTTCTTTCGGCACCCCTCTTATCTCTTCCTGCACCCCTGTCCCCTCTTTCTGCACCTCTGCTGCCTCTTTCTGTACTTCTCTTGCCTCTTTCTGTACCTCTTTTGCTTCTTTCTGCATTTCTCTTGCTTCTTTCTGCACCCCTCTTGCCTCTTTCTGCACCTCAGTTGGTTCTTTCTGCACTGGTCTTGCTTCTTTCTGCACCTCTGTTGTTTGTTCTGCACTTCTCTTGCTTCTTTCTATACCTCTCTTGCTTCTATCTGCACCCCACTTGCCTCTTTCTGTACCCTTATTCCATCTTTGTGCATTTCTCTTGCCTCTTTCTGCACCTCTCTTGCCTCTTTGTGCACCCCTCTAGCCTCCTTCTGCATCTCTTTTGCTTGTTTCTGCTCTTCTTTTGCCTCTTTTTGTACCCCTCTTGCCTCCTTCTGCACCTCTGTTGTTTTTTACTGCACTGCTCTTGCCTCTTTCTGCACCCCTCTAGCCTCTTTCTGCATCTCTTTTGCTTGTTTTGGCTCTTCTTTTGCCTCTTTCTGTACCCATCTTGCCTCCTTCTGCACCTCTGTTGTTTTTTACTGCAATGCTCTTGCTTCTTTCTGCACCTCTCTTGCAAATTTCTGCACCCTCTTGCCTCTTTCGGCACCCATCTTCTCTGTTCTTGCACCCCTGTTCCCTCTTTCTGCACCTCTTCTGCCTGTTTCTGCACCTCTGCTGCCTCTTTCTGCACTTCTCTTGCTTCTTTCTGCACTTCTCTTGACTTCTTTCTGCACCCCTCTTGCCTCTTTCTGCACCTCTGTTGGTTCTTTCTGCACTGCTCTTGCTTCTTTCTGCACCTCTGTTGTATCTTTCTGCACTTCTCTTGCTTCTTTCTACACCTCTCTTGCTTCTTTCTGCACCCCACTTGCCTCTTTCTGCACCCTTCTTCCCTCTTTGTACACCTCTCTTGCCTCTTTCTGCACCTCTTTTGCCTCTTTCTGGACCCCTCTAGCCTCTTTCTGCATCTCTTTTGCTTGTTTCTGCTCTTCTTTTGCCTCTTTTTGTACCCCTCTTGCCTCCTTCTGCACCTCTGTTGTTTTTTACTGCACTGCTCTTGCTTCTTTCTGCACCTGTCTTGCTTTTTTCTGCACCCTCTTGCCTCTTTCGTCACCCCTCTTCTCTCTTTCTGCACCCCTGTTCCGTCTTTCAGCACCTTTTCTGCCTGTTTCTGCACCTCTGCTGCCTCTTTCTGAACTTCTGTTGTCTCTTTCTGTACATCTGTTGCTTCTTTCTGCACTACTCTTCCTTCTTTCTGCACCCCTTGTTGCTTCTTTCTGCACCTCTCTTGCCTCTTTCTGACATCTCTGTTGTTTCTTTCTGCACTGCTCTTGCTTCTTTCTGCACCTCTGTTGCATCTTTCTGCACCCTACTTGCCTCTTTCTGCACCTCTCTTGCTCTCTTTCTGCACCTCTGTTCCCTCTTTCTGTACCTCTTCTGCCTGTTTCTGCACCTCTGTTGCCTCTTTCTGCACTTCTCTTGCCTCTTTCTGCACCTCTTTTGCTTCTTTCTGCACTTCTCTTGCTTCTTTCTGCACCCCTCTTGCCTCTTTCTGCACCTCTCTTGCCTCTTTCTGCACCTCTGTTGGCTCTTTCTGCACTGCTCTTGCTTCTTTCTGCACCTCTGTTGTTTCTTTCTGCACTTCTCTTGCTTCTTTCTACACCTCTCTTGCTTCTTTCTGCACCCCACTTGCCTCTTTCTGCACTCACTTCTTCCCTCTTTCTGCACCTCTCTTGCCTCTTTCTGCACCCCTCTAGCCTCTTTCCGCATCTCTTTTGCTTGTTTCTGCTCTTCTTTTGCCTCTTTCTGTACCCCTCTTGCCTCCTTCTGCACCTCTGTTGTTTCTTACTGCACTGCTCTTGCTTCTTTCTGCACCTCTCTTGCCTCTTTCTGCACCCCTCTTGCCTCTTTCTGCACCTCTCTTGCCTCTTTCTGCACCTCTGCTGAATCTCTCTGTACCCCTCTTGCCTCTTTCTACACCTCTGTTGCTTCTTTCTGCACTTCTCTTGCCTTCTTTCTGCACCCCTTGTGCCTCTTTCTGTACCCCTCTTGCCTCCTTCTGCACCTCTGTTGTTTCTTTACTGCACTGCTCTTGCCTCTTTCTGCACCCCTATTGCTCTCTTTCTGCACCCCTGTTGCCTCTTTCTGCACCTCTTCTGCCTCTTTCTGCACCTCTGCTGCCTCTTTCTGCACCTCTGTTGCTCTCTTTCTGCACCTCTGTTGCTTCTTTCTGCACCCTCTTGCCTCCTTCTGCATCTCTTTTGCTTCTTTCTGCACTTCTCTTGCTTCTTTCTGCACCCTCTTGCCTCTTTCTGCACCTCTGTTGGTTCTTTCTGCACTGCTCTTGCTTCTTTCTGCACCTCTGTTGCTTCTGTTCTGCACTTCTCTTGCTTCTTTCTGCACCTCTCTTGCTTCTTTCTGCACCTCTCTTGCCTCTTTCTGCATTCCCTCTAGCCTCTTTCTGCATCTCTTTTGCTTGTTTCTGCTCTTCTCTTGCCTCTTTCTGTACCCCTCTTGCCTCCTTCTGCACCTCTGTTGTTTCTTTACTGCACCGCTCTTGCTTCTTTCTGCACCTCTCTTGCTCTCTTTCTGCACCCCTCTTGCCTCTTTCTGCACCTCTCTTGCCTCTTTCTGCACCTCTGCTGCCTCTTTCTGCACCTTTCTTGCCTCTTTCTGCAACTCTGTTGCTTCTTTCTGCACTTCTCTTGCTTCTTTCTGCACCCCTTGTGCCTCTTTCTGCACCCCTCTTGCCTCCTTCTACATCTCTGTTGTTTCTTACTGCACTGCTCTTGCTTCTTTCTGCACCTCTCTTGCAAATTTCTGCACCTCTCTTGCCTCTTTCGGCACCCCTCTTCTCTCTTCCTGCACCTCTGTTCCCTCTTTCTGCACCTCTGCTGCCTCTTTCTGCACTTCTCTTGCCTCTTTCTGCACCTCTTTTGCTTCTTTCTGCACTTCTCTTGCCTCTTTCTGCACCCCTCTTGCCTCTTTCTGCACCTCTGTTGGTTCTTTCTGCACTGCTCTTGCTTTTTTCTGCACCTCTGTTGTTTCTTTCTGCACTTCTCTTGCTTCTTTCTACACCTCTCTTGCTTCTTTCTGCACCCCACTTGCCTCTTTCTGCACCCTTCTTCCCTCTTTGTGACTTCTCTTGCCTCTTTCTGCACCTCTCTTGCCTCTTTCTGCACCCCTCTAGCCTCTTTCTGCATCTCTTTTGCTTGTTTCTGCTCTTCTTTTGCCTCTTTCTGTACCCCTCTTGCCTCCTTCTGCAACTCTGTTGTTTCTTACTGCACTGCTCTTGCTTCTTTCTGCACATCTCTTGCAAATTTCTGCACCCCTCTTGCCTCTTTCTGTACCTCTGTTGGTTCTTTCTGCACTGCTCTTGCTTCTTTCTGCACCTCTGTCTGCCTCTTTCTGCACTTCTCTGCCTCTTTCTGCACTTCTCTTGCCTCTTTCTGCACCTCTGTTGCTTCTTTCTGCACTTCTCTTGCCTTCTTTCTGCACCTCTTTTGCCTCTTTCTGCACCTCTCTTGCCTCTTTCTGCATCTCTGTTGTTGTCTTTCTGCACCTCTCTTGCTTCTTTCTGCACCTCTCTTGCTTCTTTCTGCACCTCTCTTGCTCTCTTTCTGCACCTCTCTTGCTCTCTTTCTGCACCCCTCGTCGCCTCTTTCTGCACCTCTTCTTGCCTGTTTCTGCACTTCTCTTGCCTCTTTCTGCACTTCTCTTGCCTCTTTCTGCACCTCTCTTGCTTCTTTCTGCACTTCTCTTGCTTCTTTCTGCACCCCTCTTGCCTCTTTCTGCACCTCTGTTTGCTTCTTTCTGCACCTGCTCTTGATTCTTTCTGCACCTCTGTTGTTTCTTTCTGCACTTCTCTTGCTTCTTTCTACACCTCTCTTGCTTCTTTCTGCACCCCACTTCCCTCTTTCTGCATCCTTCTTCCCTCTTTATGCACCTCTCTTGCCTCTTTCTGCACCCCTCTAGCCTCTTTCTGCATCTCTTTTGCTTGTTTTGGCTCTTCTTTTGCCTCTTTCTGTACCCCTCTTGCCTCCTTCTGCACCTCTGTTGTTTCTTACTGCACTGCTCTTGCTTCTTTCTGCACCTCTCTTGCAAATTTCTGCACCCTCTTGCCACTTTCAGCACCCATCTTCTCTTTACTGCACCCCTGTTCCCTCTTTCTGCACCTCTTCTGCCTGTTTCTGCACCTCTGCTGCCTCTTTCTGCACTTCTCTTGCTTCTTTCTGCACTTCTCTTGCCTCTTTCTGCACCCCTCTTGCCTCTTTCTGTACCTCTGTTGGTTCTTTCTGCACTGCTCTTGCTTCTTTCTGCACCTCTGTTGTTTCTTTCTGCACTTCTCTAGCTTCTTTCTACACCTCTCTTGCTTCTTTCTGCACCCCACTTGCCTCTTTCTGCACCCTTCTTCCCTCTTTGTGACCTCTCTTGCCTCTTTCTGCACCTCTCTTGCCTCTTTCTGCACCCCTCTAGCCCCTTTCAGCATCTCTTTTGCTTGTTTCTGCTCTTCTTTTGCCTCTTTCTGTACCCCTCTTGCCTCCTTCTGCAACTCTGTTGTTTCTTACTGCACTGCTCTTGCTTCTTTCTGCACATCTCTTGCAAATTTCTGCACCCCTCTTGCCTCTTTCTGTCACCTCTCTTGCTCTCTTTCTGCACCCCTGTTGCCTTCTTTCTGCACCTCTTCTGCCTGTTTCTGCACCTCTGCTGCCTCTTTCTGCACTTCTCTTGCCTCTTTCTGCACCTCTGTTGCTTCTTTCTGCACTTCTCTTGCTCTCTTTCTGCACCTCTTGTTGCTTCTTTCTGCACCTCTCTTGCCTCTTTCTGACATCTCTGTTATTTCTTTCTGCACCTCTCTTGCTTCTTTCTGCACCTCTGTTGCTTCTTTCTGCACCCCTCTTGCCTCTTTCTGACACCCTTCTTTTGCTCTCTTTCTGCACCTCTCTTGCCTCTTTCTGCACCTCTTCTGCCTCTTTCTGCACCTCTGTTGCCTCTTTCTGCACTTCTCTTGCCTCTTTCTGCACCTCTTTTGCTTCTTTCTGCACTTCTCTTGCTTCTTTCTGCACCCCTCTTGCCTCTTTCTGCACCTCTCTTGCCTCTTTCTGCACCTCTGTTGGCTCTTTCTGCACTGCTCTTGCTTCTTTCTGCACCTCTGTTGCTTCTTTCTGCACCTCTCTTGCTTCTTTCTACACTTCTCTTGCCTTCTTTCTGCACCTCTCTTGCCTCTTTCTGTACCCCTCTTGCCTCTTTCTGCACCTCTGTTGTTTCTTACTGCACTGCTCTTGCCTCTTTCTGCACCTCTCTTGCCTCTTTCTGCACCCCTGTTGCCTCTTTCTGCACCTTCTTCTGCCTCTTTCTGCACCTCTGCTTGCCTCTTTCTGAACCTCTCTTGCCTCTTTCTGCACCTCTGTTGCTTCTTTCTGCACTTCTCTTGCCTTCTTTCTGCACCCCTTGTGCCTCTTTCTGCACCCCTCTTGCCTCTTTCTGACATCTCTGTTGTTTCTTTCTGCACTGCTCTTGCTTCTTTCTGCACCTCTCTTGCAAATTTCTGCACCTCTCTTGCTTCTTTCTGCACCTCTCTTGCTCTCTTTCTGCACCCCTCTTCCCTCTTTCTGCACCTCTTCTGCCTCTTTCTGAACTTCTCTTGCCTCTTTCTGCACTTCTTTTGCTTCTTTCTGCACTTCTCTTGCAAATTTCTGCACCCCTCTTGCCTCTTTCTGCACCTCTGTTGGTTCTTTCTGCACTGCTCTTGCTTCTTTCTGCACCTCTGTTGTTTGTTCTGCACTTCTCTTGCTTCTTTCTGCACCTCTCTTGCTTCTTTCTGCACCTCTCTTGCCTCTTTCTGCACCTCTCTAGCCTCTTTCTGCATCTCTTTTGCTTGTTTCTGCTCTTCTTTTGCCTCTTTCTGTACCTCTCTTGCCTCCTTCTGCACCTCTGTTGTTTCTTTACTGCACTGCTCTTGCTTCTTTCTGCATTTCTCTTGCCTCTTTCTGCACCTCTTTTGCTTCTTTCTGCACTTCTCTTGCTTCTTTCTGCACTCCTCTTGCCTCTTTCTGCACCTCTGTTGGTTCTTTCTGCACTGCTCTTGCTTCTTTCTGCACCTCTGTTGCTTCTTTCTGCACTTCTCCTGCTTCTTTCTTGCACCTCTCTTGCTTCTTTCTGCACCTCTCTTGCCTCTTTCTGCACCCCTCTAGCCTCTTTCTGCATCTCTTTTGCTTGTTTCTGATCTTCTTTTGCCTCTTTCTGTACCCCTCTTGCCTCCTTCTGCACCTCTGTTGTTTCTTACTGCACTGCTCTTGCTTCTTTCTGCACCTCTCTTGCAAATTTCTGCACCCCTCTTGCCTCTTTCTGCACCCTTCTTCTCTCTTTCTGCACCCCTGTTTCCTCTTTCTATACCTCTTCTGCCTTTTTCTGCACCTCTGCTGCCTCTTTCTGAACTTCTCTTGTCTCTTTCTGTACCTCTGTCGGTTCTTTCTGCATGTTCTCTTGCCTTCTTTCTGCACCTCTTGTGCTTCTTTCAGCACCTCTCTTGCCTCTTTCTGTACTCTCTGTTGTTTCTTTCTGCACTGCTCTTGCTTCTTTCTGCACCTCTCTTGCATCTTTCTGCACCTCTCTTGCCTCTTTCTGCACCTCTCTTGCTCTCTTTCTGCACCCCTCGTGCCCTCTTTCTGCACCTCTTCTGCCTGTTTCTGCTCTTCTGCTTGCCTCTTTCTGCACTTCTCTTGCCTCTTTCTGCACCTCTTTTGCTTCTTTCTGCACTTCTCTTGCTTCTTTCTGCACTCCTCTTGCCTCTTTCTGCACCTCTGTTGGTTCTTTCTGCACTTCTCTTGCAGCTTTCGGCATCTCTGTTGTTTCTTTCTGCACTTCTCTTGCTTCTTTCTACACCTCTCTTGCTTCTTTCTGCACCCCACTTGCCTCTTTCTGCATCCTTCTTCCCTCTTTATGCACCTCTCTTGCCTCTTTCTGCACCCCTCTAGCCTCTTTCCGCATCTCTTTTGCTTGTTTCTGCTCTTCTTTTGCCTCTTTCTGTACCCCTCTTGCCTCCTTCTGCACCTCTGTTGTTTCTTTACTGCACTGCTCTTGCTTCTTTCTGCACCTCTCTTGCTCTCTTTCTGTACCCCTGTTCCCTCTTTCTGTACCTCTTCTGCCTCTTTCTGCACCTCTGCTGCCTCTTTCTGAACCTCTGTTGTCTCTTTCTGCACCTCTGTTGCTTCTTTCTGCACTTCTCTTGCCTTCTTTCTGCACCCCTTTTGCCTCTTTCTGCACCCCTCTTGCCTCCTTCTGCACCTCTATTGTTTCTTTACTGCACTGCTCTTGCTTCTTTCTGCACCCCTCTTGCTCTCTTTCTGCACCCCTGTTGCCTCTTTCTGCACCTCTTCTGCCTCTTTCTGCACCTCTGCTTGCCTCTTTCTGCACTTCTCTTGCCTTTTTCAGCACCTCTGTTGCTTCTTTCTGCACTTCTCTTGCTTCTTTCTGCACCTCTCTTGCCTCTTTCAGCACTTCTCTTGCTTCTTTCTGCACTTCTCTTGCCTCTTTCTGCACCCCTCTTGCCTCTTTCTGCACTTCTCTTGCTTGCTTTCTGCATCCCTCTTGCCTCTTTCTGCACCCCTCTTGCCTCTTTCTGCACCTCTGTTGCTTCTTTCTGCACTTCTCTTGCTTCTTTCTGCACCTCATCTTGCGTCTTTCTGCACCACTCTTGCCTCTTTCTTTACCTCCGTTGGTTCTTTCTGCACTTCTCTTGCTTCTTTCTGCACCTCTCTTGCCTCTTTCTGCACCTCTGTTGCTTCTTTCTGCACTTCTCTTGCCTCTTTCTGCATCCCTCTTGCCTCTTTCTGCACCTCTCTTGCATGCTTTCTGCACCTCTTCTTGCCTTCTTTCTGCACCGCTCTTGCTTCTTTCTGCACCTCTGTTGCTTCTTTCTGCACCTGCTCTTGCATCTTTCTGCACCTCTCTTGCCTCTTTCTGCACCCCTCTAGCCTCTTTCTGCATCTCTTTTGCTTGTTTCTGCTCTTCTTTTGCCTCTTTCTGTACCCCTCGTGCCTCTTTCTGCACCTCTGTTGTTTTTTACAGCACTGCTCTTGCTTCTTTCTACACCTCTCTTGCAAATTTCTGCACCTCTCTTGCAAATTTCTGCACCCCTCTTGCCTCTTTTGGCACCCCTCTTTTCTCTTTCTGCACCCTTGTTCCCTCTTTCTGCACCTCTTCTGCCTCTTTCTGTACCTCTGCTGCCTCTTTCTGAACTTCTCTTGCCTCTTTCTGCACCTCTGTTGGTTCTTTCTGCTCTTCTCTTCCTTCTTTCTGCACCTCTTGTGCCTCTTTCTGCACCCCTCTTGCCTCCTTCTACACCTCTGTTGTTTCTTACTGCACTACTCTTGCTTCTTTCTGCACCTCTCTTGCAAATTTCTGCACCCCTCTTGCCTCTTTCGGCACCCCTCTTCTCTCTTTCTGCACCCCTGTTCCCTCTTTCTGCACCTCTCTTGCCTGTTTCTGCACCTCTGCTGCCTCTTTCTGAACTTCTCTTGCCTCTTTCTGCACCTCTTTTGCTTCTTTCTGCACTTCTCTTGCTTCTTTCTGCACCCCTCTTGCCTCTTTCTGCACCTCTGTTGGTTCTTTCTGCACTGCTCTTGCTTCTTTCTGACACTTCTGTTGCTTCTTTCTGCACCTCTCTTGCTTCTTTCTGCACCTCTCTTGCTTCTTTCTGCACCTCTCTTGCCTCTTTCTGCACCCCTCTAGCCTCTTTCTGCATCTCTTTTGCTTGTTTCTGCTCTTCTTTTGCCTCTTTCTGTACCCCTCTTGCCTCCTTCTGCACCTCTGTTGTTTCTTACTGCACTGCTCTTGCTTCTTTCTGCACTTCTCTTGCCTCTTTCTGCACCTCTTTTGCTTCTTTCTGCACTTCTCTTGCTTCTTTCTGCACTCCTCTTGCCTCTTTCTGCACCTCTGTTGGTTCTTTCTGCACTGCTCTTGCTTCTTTCTGCACCTCTGTTGCTTCTGTTCTGCACTTCTCTTGCTTCTTTCTGCACCTCTCTTGCTTCTTTCTGTACCTCTCTTGCCTCTTTCTGCACCCCTCTAGCCTCTTTCTGCATCTCTTTTGCTTGTTTCTGCTCTTCTTTTGCCACTTTCTGTACCCCTCTTGCCTCCTTCTGCACCTCTGTTGTTTCTTACTGCACTGCTCTTGCTTCTTTCTGCACCTCTCTTGCAAATTTCTGCACCCCTCTTGCCTCTTTCTGCACCCCTCTTGCTCTCTTTCTGCACCCCTGTTTCCTCTTTCTGCACCTCTTCTGCCTGTTTCTGCACCTCTGCTGCCTCTTTCTGAACTTCTCTTGTCTCTTTCTGTACCTCTGTCGCTTCTTTCTGCATGTTCTCTTGCCTTCTTTCTGCACCTCTTTTGCTTCTTTCTGCACCCCTCTTGCCTCCTTCTGTATCTCTGTTGTTTCTGACTGCACAGCTCTTGCTTCTTTCTGCATCTCTCTTGCAAAGTTCTGCACCCCTATTGTCTCTTTCTGCACCCCTCTTCTCTCTTTCTGCACCCATGTCCCCTCTTTCTGCACCTCTTCTGCCTGTTTCTGCTCTTCTGCTGCCTTTTTCTGAACTTCTCCTGCCTCTTTCTGTACCTCTTTTGCTTCTTTCTGTACTTCTCTTGCTTCTTTCTGCACCCCTCTTGTCTCTTTCTGCACCTCTGTTGGTTCTTTCTGCACTGCTCTTGCTTCTTTCTGCACCTCTGTTGTTTCTTTCTGCACTTCTCTTGCTTCTTTCTACACCTCTCTTGCTTCTTTCTGCACCCCACTTGCCTCTTTCTGCATCCTTCTTCCCTCTTTATGCACCTCTCTTGCCTCTTTCTGCACCCCTCTAGCCTCTTTCCGCATCTCTTTTGCTTGTTTCTGCTCTTCTTTTGCCTCTTTCTGTACCCCTCTTGCCTCCTTCTGCACCTCTATTGTTTCTTACTGCACTGCTCTTGCCTCTTTCTGCACCTCTCTTGCATCTTTCTGTTCCCCTCTTGCCTCTTTCTGTACCTCTTCTGCCTGTATCTGCACCTCTGCTGCCTCTTTCTGAACCTCTGTTGTCTCTTTCTGTACCTCTGTTGTTTCTTTCTGCACTTCTCTTGCTTCTTTCTGCACCTCTCTGTGCCGCTTTCTGCACCCCTCATGCCTCCTTCTGCACCTCTATTGTTTTTTTACTGCACTGCTCTTGCCTCTTTCGGCACCCCTCTTCTCTCTCTCTGTACCCCTGTTCCCTCTTTCTTCACCTCTTCTGCCTGTTTCTGTACCTCTGCCGCCTCTTTCTGAACTTCTCTTGTCTCTTTCTGTACCTCTGTTGGTTCTTTCTGCACTTCTCTTCCTTCTTTCTGCACTCTTTGCCCCTCTTTCAGCACCTCTGTTGCTTCTTTCTGCACTTCTCTTCCCTCTTTCTGCACCCCTCTTCCCTCTTTTTTCCCTTCTCTTGTTGCTTTCTGCATACCTCTTGCCTCCTTCTGCACCCCACTTGCCCCTTACTGCATCTCTGTTGCTTCTTTATGCACTTCTCTTGCTTGTTTCTACACCCATCTTGTGTCTTTCTTCACCACTGTTGTGTCTTTCTGTACCTCTGTTGGTTATTTCTGCACTTCTCTCGCCTCTTTCTGCACCCTTCGTTGCCTCTTTCAGCACCTCAGTTGCTTCTTTCTGCACTTCTCTTCCTTATTTCTGCATCCCTCCTGCCTCTTTCTGTACCTCTCTTGCATGTTTGTGCACCTCTTCTACCTTTTTCTGTACCGCTCTTGCTTCTTTTTCACCTCTGTTGGTTCTTTCTGTACTGCTCTTGCATCTTTCTGTACCTCTCTTGCCTTTTTCTGCACCCTCTAGCCTCTTTCTGCATCTCTTTTGCTTGTTTCTTCTCTTCTTTTCCTCTTTCTGTACCATTCTTGCCTCCTTCTGCACCTCTGATGTTTCTTACTGCACTGCTCTTGCTTCTTTCTACACCTCTCTTGCAAATTTCTGCACCTCTCTTGCAACTTTCTGCACCTCTCTTGCCTCTTTCTGGCACCCCTCTTTTCTCTTTCTGCACCCTTGTTCCCTCTTTCTGCACCTCTTCTGCCTCTTTCTGCACCTCTGCTGCCTCTTTCTGCACTTCTCTTGTCTCTTTCTGTACCTCTGTTGCTTCTTTCTGCTCTTCTCTTCCTTCTTTCTGCACCCCTTGTGCCTCTTTCTGCACCCCTCTAGCCTCCTTCTACATCTCTGTTGTTTCTTACTGCACTACTCTTGCTTCTTTCTGCACCTCTCTTGCAAATGTCTACACCCCTCTTGTCTCTTTAGGCACCCCTCTTCTCTTTTTCTGCACCCCAGTCCCCTCTTTCTGCACCTCTACTGCCTGTTTCTGCACCTCTGCTGCCTCTTTCTGAATTTCTCTTGCCTCTTTCTGCACCTCTTTTGCTTCTTTCTGCACTTCTCTTGCTTCTGTCTGCACCCCTCTTGCCTTTTTCTGCACTCTGTTGGTTCTTTCTGCACTGCTCTTGCTTCTTTCTGAACCTCTGTTGTTTTTTTCTGCACTTCTCTTGCTTCTTTCTACACCTCTCTTGCTTCTTTCTGCACCTCTCTTGCCTCTTTCTGCACCCCTCTAGCCTCCTTCTGCATCTCTTTTGCTTGTTTCTGCTCTTCTTTTGCCTCTTTTTGTACCCCTCTTGCCTCCTTCTGCACCTCTGTTGTTTTTTACTGCACTGCTCTTGCTTCTTTCTGAACTTCTCTTGCCTCTTTCTGCACCTCTTTTGCTTCTTTCTGCACTTCTCTTGCTTCTTTCTGCACTCCTCTTGCCTCTTTCTGCACCTCTGTTGGTTCTTTCTGCACTGCCCTTGCTTCTTTCTGCACCTCTGTTGTTTGTTCTGCACTTCTCCTGCTTCTTTCTTCCCCTCTCTTGCTTCTTTCTGTACCTCTCTTGCCTCTTGCTGCACCCCTCTAGCCTCCTTCTGCATCTCTTTTGCTTGTTTCTTCTCTTCTTTTGCCTCTTTTTGTACCCCTCTTGCCTCCTTCTGCACCTCTGTTGTTTTTTACTGCACTGCTCTTGCTTCTTTCTGCACCTCTCTTGCAAATTTCTGTACCCCTCTTGCCCCTTTCTGCACCCCTCTTCTCTCTTTCTGCACCCCTGTTTCCTCTTTCTGCACCTCTTCTGCCTGTTTCTGCACCTCTGCTGCCTCTTTCTGAACTTCTCTTGTCTCTTTCTGTACCTCTGTCAGTAATTTCTGATGTTTTCTTCCTTCTTTCTGCACCCCTTGTGCCTCTTTCAGCACCCCTCTTGCCTCCTTCTGTATCTCTGTTGTTTCTGACTGCACAGCTCTTGCTTCTTTCTGCATCTCTCTTGAAAAGTTCTGCACCCCTCTTGTCTCTTTCGGCACCCCTCTTCTCTCTTTCTGCACCCATGTCCCCTCTTTCTGCACCTCTTCTGCCTGTTTCTGCTCTTCTGCTGCCTTTTTCTGAACTTCTCCTGCCTCTTTCTGTACCTCTTTTGCTTCTTTCTGTACTTCTCTTGCTTCTTTCTGCACCCCTCTTGTCTCTTTCTGCACCTCTGTTGGTTCTTTCTGCACTGCTCTTGCTTCTTTCTGCACCTCTGTTGTTTCTTTCTGCACTTCTCTTGCTTCTTTCTACACCTCTCTTGCTTCTTTCTGCACCCCACTTGCCTCTTTCTGCATCCTTCTTCCCTCTTTATGCACCTCTCTTGCCTCTTTCTGCACCCCTCTAGCCTCTTTCCGCATCTCTTTTGCTTGTTTCTGCTCTTATTTTGCCTCTTTCTGTACCCCTCATGCCTCCTTCTGCACCTCTATTGTTTTTTTACTGCACCGCTCTTGCCTCTTTCGGCACCCCTCTTCTCTCTTTCTGTACCCCTGTTCCCTCTTTCTGTACCTCTTCTGCCTGTATCTGCACCTCTGCTGCCTCTTTCTGAACCTCTGTTGTCTCTTTCTGTACCTCTGTTGTTTCTTTCTGCACTTCTCTTCCTTCTTTCTGCACCCCTTGTGCCGCTTTCTGCACCCCTCATGCCTCCTTCTGCACCTCTATTGTTTTTTTACTGCACTGCTCTTGCCTCTTTCGGCACCCCTCTTCTCTCTCTCTGTACCCCTGTTCCCTCTTTCTTCACCTCTTCTGCCTGTTTCTGTACCTCTGCCGCCTCTTTCTGAACTTCTCTTGTCTCTTTCTGTACCTCTGTTGGTTCTTTCTGCACTTCTCTTCCTTATTTCTTCACTCTTTGCCCCTCTTTCAGCACCTCTGTTGCTTCTTTCTGCACTTCTCTTCCCTCTTTCTGCACCCCTCTTACCTCTTTTTTCACTTCTCTTGTTGCTTTCTGTATCCCTCTTGCCTCCTTCTCCACCCCACTTCCCCCTTACTACATCTCTGTTGCTTCTTTATGCACTTCTCTTACTTGTTTCTACACCCATCTTGTGTCTTTCTTCACCACTGTTGTGTCTTTCTGTACCTCTGTTGGTTATTTCTGCACTTCCCTCGCTCTTTCTGCACCCTTCGCTCCTCTTTCAGCACCTCTGTTGCTTCTTTCTGCACTTCTCTTCCTTATTTCTGCATCCCTCCTGCCTCTTTCTGTACCTCTCTTGCATGTTTGTGCACCTCTTCTACCTTTTTCTGTACCGCTCTTGCTTCTTTTTCACCTCTGTTGGTTCTTTCTGCACTGCTCTTGCATCTTTCTGTACCTCTCTTGCCTTTTTCTGCACCCTCTAGCCTCTTTCTGCATCTCTTTTGCTTGTTTCTTCTCTTCTTTTCCTCTTTCTGTACCATTCTTGCCTCCTTCTGCACCTCTGATGTTTTTTACAGCACTGCTCTTGCTTCTTTCTACACCTCTCTTGCAAATTTCTGCGCCTCTCTTTCAAATTTCTGCACCCATCTTGTCTCTTTTGGCACCCCTCTTTTCTCTTTCTGTACCCTTGTTCCCTCTTTCTGCACCTCTTCTGCCTGTTTCTGTACCTCTGCTGCCTCTTTCTGAACTTCTCTTGTCTCTTTCTGTACCTCTGTTGGTTCTTTATGCTCTTCTCTTCCTTCTTTCTGCACCCCTTGTGCCTCTTTCTGCACCCCTCTAGCCTCCTTCTATATCTCTGTTGTTTCTTACTGCACTACTCTTGCTTCTTTCTGCACCTCTCTTGCAAATGTCTACACCCCTCTTGTCTCTTTAGGCACCCCTCTTCTCTTTTTCTGCACCCCAGTCCCCTCTTTCTGCACCTCTACTGCCTGTTTCTGCACCTCTGCTGCCTCTTTCTGAATTTCTCTTGCCTCTTTCTGCACCTCTTTTGCTTCTTTCTGCACTTCTCTTGCTTCTGTCTGCACCCCTCTTGCCTTTTTCTGCACTCTGTTGGTTCTTTATGCACTGCTCTTGCTTCTTTCTGAACCTCTGTTGTTTTTTTCTGCACTTCTCTTGCTTCTTTCTACACCTCTCTTGCTTCTTTCTGTACCCCACTTGCCTCTTTGTGCACCCTTCTTTCCCCTCTTTGTGCACCTCTCTTCCCTCTTTCTGTACCCCTCTTACCTCCTTCTGCACCTCTGTTATTTTTTACTGCACTGCTCTAGCTTCTTTCTATATCTCTCTTGCAAATGTCTGCACCCCTCTTGCCTCTTTTGGCACCCCTCTTCTCTCTTTCTACACCCCTTTTCCCTCTTTCTGTACCTCTTCTGCCTATTTCTGCACCTCTGCTGCCTCTTTCTGAACTTCTCTTATCTCTTTCTGTACCTCTGTTGGTTCTTTCTGTAGGAGAGTAGGATCTGCTTCACATGGGTACCCCCACTTTTTGCTGATGCTTCACTGTTTTTCGACATTAGTCTGGCTGGGGCCCTGCTATTCAGAACCCCAGCCTAGCTGCTTCCTCTCTAAAATGGTTTCCATGTGCCTTAGGCACATCACTGATTGGGATCTGGAGTGCCCTTATAAGTCCCTAGTATATGGTATACTATGTACCAAGGGCATAGGTACCTCAGAGGCCTACCAGGGACTGCAGCATGTATTATGCCACCCCTGGAAGGCCATCCAAACTGACACCACAGGTCTGCTACTGCAGCCTGGGTAAGATGGTGCATGCACCCCTTACTGTGATATAGGTTACCTATATCACTAAATACATACACACATATAAACCTATAAGTCACTCCTAAGGCAGGCCTTATCAATCCTGAAGGCAGAGTGCATGGTTCCTATGTGAGACGGTGCCCCTGCATGAGCAGGGCCCCTCTGCAGCGTTCGGAGACCTTCTCTGATGCTGTTTGTAGTGCAGCCTGACCATATACTCTTAAGCGCATTATAACCTCGCGGTAAAATGCTAACTTTGGAATGGCTGCACCTAAACATGTCGTGTTTGGTGTCAAACATCTTGGAATACTACCCCCCGCCAATCCTGGCGGCGGGGGTAGCATTCCACCCTTCTAGAGGGAAAGACATGTTAACTCTGACTAGTCCGGTAACTTCTTTCCTGAGCCCTGGCATCACAAAATGGATGCTGCTGCCACAGACACGAGTCTGGCCTCCTGCTGCTGGACGAAACTCCGGCAGGGGAGGCCTGGACAACAGGTTTCTGTCCCAGGGAGGTGTGACCACCTCCCCAGACAGGATAAAGTGTATTGGGGCTGGGCGGGAGCACTTTCGGGTGCTTTGAAGTCCTGCACTGGGGGCACATTTGGTGTCCCCAGTGCATACCCCAGTTCAAACCGGATCAGGGCTTGCAGCCCCTGCTTTGGCGCGAACTGGACAAAGGGAAAGGGTGTAGCCACCCTCTGCCCTGACCCACCCATAGGTGGGGCCACAGAGTAGTCCAACCCCTATTTTTAGAATAAAGGTAGGAACCCAGTCCTTAGGACTTTAGATTATACCTGGACGAAACTCTGAAACTGAATCCTGGACCTTCGACGCTCTACTCACGATTAGAGGACAGAAGAATCTCCCTTGGGGTCAAGGAGTGACTCCCCTGCTTGGCAGGCACCAAAGAAGCATCTGTCCGGTTCGCATTTCTGAAGCTCCCGTCGGACGCCGAAGTCATCGCATCACCAGAGGTGGATTCTCAGACTTCCCCGAGGCTACCCTGAGTCCCCAGCAAAGCTGAGGCCCGTGGCTATCGTGGGTGACTTGAGACCGTGACCCCTGGACACCGAGCACCTTTGCAAGTGCATCCTCTTCTGGGTCTCCCCCGAAGTTGTGCTTTGGGCTCCGAGTAGCCCTAGCCTCCAGCACCACCTGCACCGAAGATCACTGGCCCCCACTCCACGAGTGTTCTGTGAGCCAGCTCCACGTGCGGCGTCACGAGGCTCCTTCGCGGTCGCTAGCCCGTTGGCTAGTAGCCCTTAATGAAGGCCAATCCTTTTCTTACTTGGCATCCTGGTTTCTCCAGGCCTGCCCTCACTTACCTTCGCTGGGTGAGTTCCACAGATCTTGCTGGTCTGCACCATCTACGATCTACATCTTCACCGAGACTTGCCGTTGTCAAGGCTTGTTGGGGCCAATCCGGTCGCCGACACCTCTGCACTCGACAGACATCGTGTACCAGCCCGAATCCTGCTCCTGGTCACCGACAACGCCTCCTGGACCTCATGGCTGAAGAGTCAAGACGACCATCAACGAACCTGAAGCACTCGACATCGGTGGGCATCTGTCCATCGCCTTCCTGGTCACTGGCTAGTGACCCAGACTCTGTCCCCTCTGCTTTCAGGTTCTTCAGAACTCCGATCCACTCTTGGATCCACCCGGACACTTTTCTCTTGGCCAGGAAGGGGTGGGAGCACACTGCTGACCTCCCAGCACAGTTCGCCCCTTAGCATTATGGTAAATGCAGTTTGTAGTGCACGCTTACTTGGTATTTTGCTGGAGTGTTCCACCAAAGTTGGTGCAGGTTAGTGCTGTACATCTCTAGACACATGTGTTTCTGGATTTTATCTGTCATCAGTAGAGATCAAAAAACGATTTTCATCTGGGGTTGCTGAGCAGGCTGCCACAATTCTTACAGGTCTCAGTACCTCTCACAGGCGCACAGGTGCATCTCCACAAGCTCGTCAGCTCAATGGCTCAAGGGAGCCTTTTCAAACAGGAAGGGGTGGGAGCACACTGCTGACCTCCCAGCACAGTTCGCCCCTTAGCATTATGGTAAATGCAGTTTGTAGTGCATGCTTACTTGGTATTTTGCTGGAGTGTTCCACCAAAGTTGGTGCAGGTTAGTGCTGTACATCTCTAGACACATGTGTTTCTGGATTTTATCTGTCATCAGTAGAGATCAAAAAACGATTTTCATCTGGGGTGGCTGAGCAGGCTGCCACAATTCTTACAGGTCTCAGTACCTCTCACAGGCGCACAGGTGCATCTCCACAAGCTCGTCAGCTCAATGGCTCAAGGGAGCCTTTTCAAACAGGAAGGGGTGGGAGCACACTGCTGACCTCCCAGCACAGTTCGCCCCTTAGCATTATGGTAAATGCAGTTTGTAGTGCACGCTTACTTGGTATTTTGCTGGAGTGTTCCACCAAAGTTGGTGCAGGTTAGTGCTGTACATCTCTAGACACATGTGTTTCTGGATTTTATCTGTCATCAGTAGAGATCAAAAAACGATTTTCATCTGGGGTGGCTGAGCAGGCCTGCCCTCACTTACCCTCGCTGGGTGAGTTCCACAGACCTTGCTGGTCTGCACCATCGACGATCTACATCTTCACCGAGACTTGCCGTTGTCAAGGCTTGTTGGGGCCAATCCGGTCGCCGACACCTCTGCACTCGACAGACATCGTGTACCAGCCCGAATCCTGCTCCTGGTCACCGACAACGCCTCCTGGACCTCGTGGCTGAAGAGTCAAGACGACCGTCAACGAACCTGAAGCACTCGACATCGGTGGGCATCTGTCCATCGCCTTCCTGGTCACTGGCTAGTGACCCAGACTCTGTCCCCTCTGCTTTCAGGTTCTTCAGAACTCCGATCCACTCTTGGATCCACCCGGACACTTTTCTCTTGGCCGCCAGCAGCACTTTGCAGCAGATCGCCATTCGAAACGACGACGAAACCCGACCCCGAAAGGCACCTATGCACCCGGCTTCCCTGGGTGAGGTAACACGAGTACTCCGGTGCTCCCGTGGGTAGAGACTCTTCAAAGTCCTAGATCTCAAAGGGTTTTGTCCTAGTCCTCTTTTAAGTGTCCCTTTTCTCTAAATTCCCGATCCCGACTTTCTCCATAGAAGTTAACGGCGTATCGCGGTTGTGTATTTACACTGCACGCGTCTCCCGTGGGTCCCCTGTGTCACTACCTTGGGTGGTTCCTTGTGGTCCAAGCACTTCTAGAGGCTCTAGGCCTAGTGTCTAGTTCAGTCGTGGTTCGCATACCACTTTATTGGTATATGGTTTGGTACGCCCCTAGGGCCCAAACGTGTATTTGTGCTATTACTGTGACTTAAATAACTTCTAACTTATGTACTTCGAACTCTAGCCTCATAAAGAGACTAGAGGGGTGTGTTTAGCAATAAATACATATATTTTGAATATATACCTGGTGTGGTGCTCTTTCATTTGGTCACTCAAGAGATTATAGACTGGTAAAACAAGCTGCTTTACATTCCTTCAAGACTTAGCCTGAAGGCTGCTCTCCATAGCTACCACTAGGATAGCTTTCAATAAGGTTGTCTTTAACCTATCTCCAATAAGGGGTTGTTTGGACTGGTGCAAGGTGCCCACTATAATTAGTGGACAGCATATGCCAGGCCAACTTCTCACATTGGTGTGCAGCGTGTGGGATTCCAGCTTGCTATTGTTTTACCAGATAATCTCAATTGAATTGATCAACTGAAAACCACTAAAGGTACCTAAGGTACATATAATTTAAGCTTAGAATACAGTAAGTTCTACTGAACTTAGAGTTGTGTGTTAAGGGATAGCACAACCCTTTCTACAACTCAAGAGAGTTTAGTAGGCCACACTAGAGTAGGTAGTGCATACACCACACCACACTAGTAATGTCTTTAAGGGCAGGATCCAATTAATCCTTGCAGGAAGCCATTGAGCTTCCACCCTCCAAGTATGATACACTCCCATTCTTGGAATTGAGAGCTTTATGTAACTTGAGGAAATTAAGGACAGGCCAAAGTCCCACCACCCAACACCTCAAGGAGTTGTTGGTGGCTTATGACCTTAGTAAGCCCTTGGGGACTGAAGGGGTAGGAGCTGAGGGTGGGGCAGGAGAAGAGGAAGGGACCAGGGGTACCAGTACCCCCAGCCCCCCCTCTGAAACTGGCCAGGAGGGTGACAATGACCCTGACCTGGATAACCCAATCCCTCCTGTGGAAGATGATGAGGATGATCAGGATGATGCCCTCTTTGTCCCCCCAGGAAGGATTAAGAGTGTGCCCAGAAAGTCTAGATCTCCTTCTCAGGAGTCTAACCACTCTGGCACCTCCATAGGGAGCTCTGTCTCATCTCATAGGAGGGAATCCTCTCATGAGAGAAGAAAGAGGCTGGTGCAATATGAGGAAGCTCAGCTTGAACTCAAAAAGAAGCAACTAGCCATAGACAGGGAGTCCCTAGATCTCTTTAGAGAGAAGAAAGTTGGGACTAGAGTCCCATGGTGGCAGCCATGTCCCTAGAGACAGGGAAAGGTCCTATGACCATAGGAACCTGAACAAGATTGTCCCTCCCTACCAGAGTGGGGATGACATCCACAAATGGATGACTGCATTAGAGAGGGCCTGTAAGGTACAGAAGGTCCCTCAGGAGCAGTGGGCAGCAATCTTGTGGCTCTCCTTTGCTGACAAAGGTAGAGACAAGCTCCTCACTGTTAGAGAGGAGGATGCTGACAATTACAAGGTCTTGAAGAGTGCTCTTATTGATGGGTTTGGCCTAACCACTGAACAGTACAGGTTGAAGTTCAGAGATACCCAAAAAGCACAGACTCAAGACTGGGTAGACTATGTGGATTGTTCTGCCAAGGCTCTGGAAGGCTGGTTGATGGGCAGTAAGGTGTGTGACTTCTCAGGATTGTACAATCTGATAATGAGGGAGCAGATTCTTAATAACTGTCAAAATCAGCTGTTGCATCAATACCTAGTAGACTCTGATCTGACCTCTCCCCAAGAATTGGGAAAGAAGGCAGACAAAAGGGTCAGGACCAGGGTGAAGCAGAAGGTACAGAACCAAGGTGGGGAAACCAAGAAGCAAGATGCTAAGAACTCTGACAAGGGTGGGGAGAAGGGTAAAGATCAAAAGTCTTCATCAGGCCCCCAAAAATCTTCTTCTGGTGGGGATTCACAGTCTACCAAAGGGAAAGGCCAAAGAAAACCATGGTGCAAGGTCTGTAAGCAAAAGACCCACTGGACCAGTGATTGCACCAAGTCCAAAGACTCCAGTCCAGCACCCACCAATGCCCCTAAGGCACCTGTTCCCCCTAGTACAGTTGGTGGGAGTGCTCCAGCCAAGGGTTTAGTAGGGTTCACCCTGGGAACTGAGTTGGGCTCTGACCTAGTCAGAGAACTGACTCAGGCTGTGTTAGTCTGTGATGGAGGCATGGATGTGACCTCCACTGTGAGTCCCAGTAATCTGGGCAAGTACAGACAACAGCCTTTAATTAATGGACGTGAGGCTTTGGCATTTAGGGACACAGGGGCAAGTGTCACAATGGTGACACAAGACCTTGTGCTTCCTGGGCAAGTTATGCTTGGTGAGATGTACCAAGTGACCAATGCTAGCAATGTCAGAACAGACCATACTCTGGCAGTTGTTAACTTCTCCTGGGGAGGGGTAACTGGCCTTAAGAAGGTTGTGGTAAGTGCAAACCTACCAGTCGAATGCTTGCTTGGCAATGACTTAGAGACTTCTGCTTGGGCAGAAGTGGAGCTCAGGACCCATGCAGAAATGCTGGGGATCCCTGCAGATGTGTTTGCTGTGACCAGGTCACAAGCCAAAATGTCTAGAACTGAACAGGCCTTGGATTCTGGAAGAATGGACCAAGTGCCTTCCAAGAGGAGGAGTAGTAGGGTTAAGGCAGTGCCTTCCCCTTGGCTCAGGAGGAAGATCAGTCCCTTGAGGGGATGATCTCAGCCCTGAAGAAGGAACTGTCCCAGAGGAACTGGAACCTGACCAGGTTGAGTTCTTGGGGACAGGGGGACCTTCTAGGGCAGATCTGAGCCAGGAGCAGCTAGAGCTGCCCCTCCCTTGAACCCCTCAGACAGCAAGCTGCTGCTGAGGCTGCTGGGAAAGCTAGTGGTCCCCATACAGTGTATTGGGATGATGGACTCCTGTACTCAGAGAGTAGAGACCCCAAGCCTGGTGCTACCAGGAGGTTGGTTATACCTCTGAAGTTCAGGGGCTTCCTATTGACCCTAGCCCATGATATTCCCTTAGCAGGTCACCTGGGCCAGAACAAGACTTGGGACAGAATTGTCCCTCACTTTCACTGGCCCCACATGTCTGAAGACAGTAAGGAGTTTTGTCGCTCCTGTGTAACCTGCCAAGCCAGTGGCAAGGCAGGTGGCACTACAAAGGCCCCCTGATACCACTACCTGTGGTGGGGGTGCCCTTTGAGAGGGTAGGGATTGACATTGTTGGTCCCATGGATCCCCAAACAGCATCTGGGCACAGATGTATTCTGGTGGTAGTGGATCATGCCACCAGGTATCCAGAGGCTATACCCCTTAGGACCACTACAGCACCTGTGGTGGCAAGGGCCCTCCTGGGAATTTTCTCAAGAGTGGGCTTTCCTAAGGAGGTAGTATCAGACAGGGGTGCTAACTTCATGTCTGGGTACTTAAAGGCAATGTGGAAGGAGTGTGGAGTGACTTATAAGTTCACCACACCCTATCACCCACAATGCAATGGTTTAGTTGAGAGATTCAACAAAACCTTGAAGGGCATGATTAAAGGGCTCCCAGAAAAGCTTAGGCGTAGATGGGACATACTCTTGCCCTGCCTTTTATTCGTCATATAGGGAGGTGCCTCAGAAGGGGGTTGGTTACAGCCCTTTTGAACTTCTGTTTGGCCACCCTGTGAGGGGTCCACTGTGCTTGGTGAAGGAAGGATGGGAGTTACCTCTCAAGCCCCCAAAGCAAGATATAGTGGACTATGTACTTGGTCTCCGCTCCAGGATGGCTGAGTACATGAAAAAGGCAACCAAAAACCTTGAGGCTAGCCAGGAACTTCAGAAGGCCTGGCATGACCAAAGGCTGTTCTGACTGTTTACCAGCCAGGACAGAAGGTGTGGGTGTTGGAGCCAGTGGCCCCAGCAGCTCTCCAAGACAAATGGAGTGGACCCCACACTATTGTTGAGCAGAAGGGTGAGGTCACTTACTTAGTGGACCTGGGAACACCCAGGAGTCCCCACAGGGTTCTCCATGTTAACAGACTAAAACCATATGTGGACAGGGCAGACATGGGCTTGCTCATGGCTACTGATGAAGGGCAGGAGGAAGAGAGTCACCCACTCCCTGACCTGCTCTCACAGAACCCTGACGATGGGTCAGTTGATGGTGTAGCCTTAGCAGGCAGCCTCACTACTAACCCTGGGCGAAGTGCTACGCTACGCTCGCGTAGTTTGCGAAGTTTGCGCTACTTCGCACAACGCGAATTGCACGTAGCACAGTGCGAACACGCGTAGCGTAGCGTAGCGTAGTGCCGCGGTCATTTTTTGCTTGCTCGCGGTCCTCAACGTCAAGTTGGCGACCGCGAGCAAGCAAAATGACATCCCGGCGAGACTTTTTCCTCGTTCGCGATCAGCAACATCAAGTTGCCGATCGCGAGCGTGGAAAATAAACCTCCCGGCGAGATTCTCAACGCGGGAGGTCAGGTTTCTCATTGCGAGTGGTCGCGTATGCTTGCGACCGCTCGCGATGAGAAACTACCAGTCCGCGTTGAGAAAGCTGCCGCTCGAGTAAAAATCTACTCGAGCGGCAGTAAAAGACAGCTCGCACTGTGCAAGTTGCCGTTTTCAATGATTGCACAGTGCGGACAAGCATCCGGCACTGTGCAATCATTGCGAACAGTGCGCTCACGCAGTTCGCGTAGTGCTACGCGAAGCTTGCGTAGCGCGAACTGCACTTTGCGTAGCTTCGCGAAGCATTACTTCGCGAACTACGCCCACCCTTACTCACTACCCAGCAACAAACTGATTGCAGGCAAGTTCTCAATCAGTTTAGACATATGTTTTCACTGACACCCAGTCAGACCACCTGGTGCACTCATGAAGTGGACACTGGGGACAGTCTGCCTATTAAAAACAAGTTTTATAGGCAACCTGACCATGTCAGGGACTGTATCAGGACTGAAGTCCAGAAAATGTTGGATTTGGGAGTTATTGAACCCTCAGTTAGCCCTTGGGCTAGTCCAGTGGTCCTTGTGCCAAAACCTCACACCAGTGGTGGAAAAAGAGAGATGAGGTTTTGTGTGGACTACAGGGGTCTCAATGCAGTCACTAGGACTGATGCCCATCCAATACCAAGGGCAGATGAGCTCATAGATACTTTGGCCTCAGCCAAATATCTCAGCACATTTGACTTGACAGCTGGCTACTGGCAAATCAGACTAGCTGATGACTGCAAAGCCCAAAACAGCATTCTCAACCCCTAGTGGGCATTATCAATTTGTGGTGATGCCCTTTGGTCTGAAGAATGCACCTGCCACTTTCCAGAGGTTGGTGAATACAGTTCTCACAGGACTGGAAGCCTATAGTGCAGCATATCTAGATGATATTGCTGTCTTTAGCTCCACCTGGGAGGATCACCTGGTCCACCTCAGCAATGTTTTACAGGCCCTGCAAAAAGCAGGCCTGACTATCAAGGCCACTAAGTGCCAGATAGGGCAGAGTCAGGTTGTGTACCTGGGCCACCTTGTGGGTGGAGGCCAGGTTCAACCTTTGCAGAGCAAGATCCAGACCATCATGGACTGGACTGCTCCCATTACCCAGACTCAGGTGAGAGCCTTCTTAGGCCTGACTGGGTACTATAGGAGATTTGTCAAGGGGTATGGATCAATAGTGATACCCCTGAATGACTTAACTTCTAAGAAAATGCCCAAAAGGTTCAGTGGACAGTTAGCTGTCAAAAGGCATTTGATGACCTCAAGCAGGCCATGTGCACTGCTCCCATTCTGCAGAGTCCTGATTACTCCAAGAAGTTCATTGTTCAAACTGATGCATCTGAATTGGGGGTAGGGGCTGTACTGTCACAATTGAATGAAGAAGGTCAGGATCAGCCAGTAGCTTTTATTAGCAGAAGGCTGACCCCTAGAGAGAAACGTTGGTCAGCCATAGAGAGGGAGGCCTTTGCTGTGGTCTGGGCTCTGAAGAAGTTGAGGCCATACTTGTTTGGTACACACTTCCTGGTTCAGACAGACCATAAGCCCCTCTTATGGCTAAAACAAATGAAGGGTGAAAACCCCAAACTGCTTAGGTGGTCCATTTCCCTACAGGGGATGGACTTTACAGTGGAACATAGACCTGGGAGTAACCATGCGAATGCAGATGGACTCTCTAGGTATTTCCACTTAGAACATGAAGACTTAACTGGGCAAGGTTAGTTTAATGTCCCTACGTTTGGGGGGTTGTGTAGGAGAGTAGGATCTGCTTCACATGGGTACCCCCACTTTTTGCTGATGCTTCACTGTTTTTCGACATTAGTCTGGCTGGGGCCCTGCTAATCAGAACCCCAGCCTAGCTGCTTCCTCTCTAAAATGGTTTCCATGTGCCTTAGGCACATCACTGATTGGGATCTGGAGTGCCCTTATAAGTCCCTAGTATATGGTATACTATGTACCAAGGGCATAGGTACCTCAGAGGCCTACCAGGGGCTGCAGCATCTATTATGCCACCCCTGGAAGGCCATCCAAACTGACACCACAGGTCTGCTACTGCAGCCTGGGTAAGGTGGTGCATGCACCCCTTACTGTGATATAGGTTACCTATATCACTAAATACATACACACATATAAACCTATAAGTCACTCCTAAGGCAGGCCTTATCAATCCTAAAGGCAGAGTGCATGGTTCCTATGTGAGAGGGTGCCCCTGCATGAGCAGGGCCCCTCTGCAGCGTTCGGAGACCTTCTCTGATGCTGTTTGTAGTGCAGCCTGACCATATACTCTTAAGCGCATTATAACCTCGCGGTAAAATGCTAACTTTGGAATGGCTGCACCTAAACATGTCGTGTTTGGTGTCAAACATCTTGGAATACTACCCCCCGCCAATCCTGGCGGCGGGGGTAGCATTCCACCCTTCTAGAGGGAAAGACATGTTAACTCTGACTAGTCCGGTAACTTCTTTCCTGAGCCCTGGCATCACAAAATGGATGCTGCTGCCACAGACACGAGTCTGGCCTCCTGCTGCTGGACGAAACTCCGGCAGGGGAGGCCTGGACAATAGGTTTCCTGTCCCAGGGAGGTGTGACCACCTCCCCAGACAGGATAAAGTGTATTGGGGCTGGGCGGGAGCACTTTCTGGTGCTTTGAAGTCCTGCACTGGGGGCACACTTGGTGTCCCTGTGCATACCCCAGTTCAAACCGGATCAGGGGCTTGCAGCCCCTGCTTTGGCGCGAACTGGACAAAGGGAAAAGGGTGTAGCCACCCCTCTGCCCTGACCCACCCATAGGTGGGGCCACAGAGTAGTCCAACCCCTATTTTTAGAATAAAGGTAGGAACCCAGTCCTTAGGACTTTAGATTATACCTGGACGAAACTCTGAAACTGAATCCTGGACCTTCGACGCTCTACTCACGATTAGAGGACAGAAGAATCTCCCTTGGGGTCAAGGAGTGACTCCCCTGCTTGGCAGCCACCAAAGAAGCATCTGTCTGGTTCGCATTTCTGAAGCTCCCGTCGGACGCCGAAGTCATCGCATCACCAGAGGTGGATTCTCAGACTTCCCTGAGGCTACCCTGAGTCCCCAGCAAAGCTGAGGCCCGTGGCTATCGTGGGTGACTTGAGACCGTGACCCCTGGACACCGAGCACATTTGCAAGTGCATCCTCTTCTGGGTCTTCCCCGAAGTCGTGCTTTGGGCTCCGAGTAGCCCTAGCCTCCAGCACCACCTGCACCGAAGATCACTGGCCCCCACTCCACGAGTGTCCTGTGAGCCAGCTCCACGTGCGGCGTCACGAGGCTCCTTTGCGGTTGCTAGCCCGTTGGCTAGTAGCCCTTAACGAAGGCCAATCCTTTTCTTACTTGGCAGTCCTAGATTGCTCCAGGCCTGCCCTCACTTACCCTCGCTGAGTGAGTTCCACAGACCTTGCTGGTCTGCACCATCGACGATCTACATCTTCACCGAGACTTGCAGTTGCCAAGGCTTGTTGGGTCCAATCCGGTCGCCGACACCTCTAGCACTCGACAGACATTGTGTACCAGCCCGAATCCTGCTCCTGGTCACCGACAACGCCTCCTGGACCTCGTGGCTGAAGAGTCAAGACGACCGTCAACGCACCTGAAGCACTCGACATCGGTGGGCATCTGTCCATCGCCTTCCTGGTCACTGGCTAGTGACCCAGACTCTGTCCCCTCTGCTTTCAGGTTCTTCAGAACTCCGATCCACTCTTGGATCCACCCGGACACTTTTCTCTTGGCCGCCAGCAGCACTTTGCAGCAGATCGCCATTCGAAACGACGACGAAACCCGACCCCGAAAGGCACCTATGCACCCGGCTTCCCTGGGTGAGGTAACACGAGTACTCCGGTGCTCCCGTGGGTAGAGACTCTTCAAAGTCCTAGATCTCAAAGGGTTTTGTCCTAGTCCTCTTTTAAGTGTCCCTTTTCTCTAAATTCCCGATCCCGACTTTCTCCATAGAAGTTAACGGCGTATCGCGGTTGTGTATTTACACTGCACGCGTCTCCCGTGGGTCCCCTGTGTCACTACCTTGGGTGGTTCCTTGTGGTCCAAGCACTTCTAGAGGCTCTAGGCCTAGTGTCTAGTTCAGTCGTGGTTCGCATACCACTTTATTGGTATATGGTTTGGTACGCCCCTAGGGCCCAAACGTGTATTTGTGCTATTACTGTGATTTAAATAACTTCTAACTTATGTACTTCGAACTCTAGCCTCATAAAGAGACTAGAGGGTGTGTTTAGCAATAAATACATATATTTTGAATATATACCTGGTGTGGTGCTCTTTCATTTGGTCACTCAAGAGATTATAGACTGGTAAAACAAGCTGCTTTACATTCCTTCAAGACTTAGCCTGAAGGCTGCTCTCCATAGCTACCACTAGGATAGCTTTCAATAAGGTTGTCTTTAACCTATCTCCAATAAGGGGTTGTTTGGACTGGTGCAAGGTGCCCACTATAATTAGTGGACAGCATATGCCAGGCCAACTTCTCACACTTTCTGCTCTTCTCTTCCTTCTTTCTGCACTCTTAGCACCTCTTTCAGCAAATCTGTTGCTTCTTTCTGCACTTCTCTTCCATCTTTCTGCACCCCTCTATCCTCTTTCTGTACCTCTCTTGTTTCTTTCTGTATCCCTCTTGCCTCCTTCTCCACCTCACTTCCCCCTTACTACATCTCGGTTGCTTCTTTATGCACTTCTCTTACTTGTTTCTGCACCTCTCTTGTGTCTTTCTGCACCTCTGTTGCGTCTTTCTATACCTCTGTTGGTACTTTCTGCACTTCTCTTCCTTCTTTCTGCACCCCTCCTGCCTCTTTCTGTACCTCTCTTGCATCTTCATGCACCTGTTCTTCCTTTTTCTGCACCACTCTTGCCTCTTTTTGCACATCTGTTGGTTCTCTCTGCACTGCCCTTGCTTCTTTCTGCACCTCACTTGCCTCTTTCTGCATTCCTCCTGCCTCTTTCAGCACCTCTGTTGCTTCTTTCTGCACTTCTCTTCCTTCTTTCTGCACCCCTCTTCCTTCTCTCAAACCCTTACTTGCTTCTTTCTGAAAGACTCTTGCCTCTTTCTGCATCCCTCTCCCCTCTTTCTGTACCTCTCTTGCCTCTTTCTGTACCCCTGTTCCCCTTTTCTCCACCTTTCCTGCCTGTTTATGAACCTCCTTGGCTCTTTCTGTACCTCTGTTGCTTTTTCTGCACTTCTCTTGCTCTTCCTGCACCCTTTGCACCTCTTTAGCACCTCTGTTGCTTCATTGTGCACTTCTCTTCCTTCTTTCTGCACCCCTCATCCCTCTTTCTGTACCTTTCTTGTTTCTTTCTGTATCCATATTGCCTCCTTCTCCACCCCTTCCCCCTTACTACATCACGGTTGCTTCTTTATGCACTTCTCTTACTTGTTTCTGCACCTCTCTTGTGTCTTTCTGCACCTCTGTTGCGTCTTTCTATACCTCTGTTGGTTCTTTCTGCACTTCTCTTCCTTCTTTCTGCACCCCTCCTGCCTCTTTCTGTACCTCTCTTGCATGTTTGTGCACGTGTTCTTCCTTTTTCTGCACCGCTTTTCCTTCTTTTTGCACCTCTATTGGTTTTTTCTGCACTGCTCTTGCTTCTTTCTGTACCTCACTTGCCTATTTCTGCACTTCTCTTTCTTCTTTCTACACCTCTGTTGCTTCTTTCAGCAGTTCTCTTGCCTCTTTCTGTACTTCTCTTGCTTGTTTCTGCACCTCTCTTCCGTCTTTCTGCACCTCACTTGTTTCTTTCTGAACCCCTCTTGCCTCTTTCTGCACCCCTCTCCCCTCTTTATGTACCTCTCTTGACTTGACTTTTTCTGCATCCCAGTTCCCACCTTTCCTGCCTGTTTCTACACCTCTCTTGCCTCTTCCTGGACCTCTGTTGCTTTTTTCTGCACTTCTCTTACTCTTTCTGCACCCTTGGCGCCTCCTTCAGCAACCCTATTGCTTCTTTCTGTACTACTCTTCCTTCTTTCTGCACCCATCTTGCCTGTTTCTGTACCTCTCTTGCCTCTTTGTGCATCTCTCCTACCTTTTTCTGCATCACTCTTGCCTCTTTTTGCACATCTGTTGGTTCTCTCTGCACTGCTCTTGCTTCTTTCTGCACCTCACTTGACTCTTTCTGCATTCCTCCTGCCTCTTTCAGTACCTCTGTTGCTTCTTTCTGCACTTCTCTTCCTTCTTTCTGCACCCCTCTTCCTTCTTTCAAAACCTCACTTGCTTCTTTCTGAAAGCCTCTTGCCTCTTTCTGTACCCCTCTCCCCTCTTTCTGTACCTCTCTTGCCTCTTTCTGCACCCCTGTTCCCCTTTTCTCCACCTTTCCTACCTGTTGCTTCTTTATGCACTTCTCTTACTTGTTTCTGCACCTCTCTTGCATGTTTCTGCACCTCTGTTGCGTCTTTCTGTACCTCTGTTGGTTCTTTCTGTACTTCTCTTGCTCTTTCTGCACCCTTCACTCCTCTTTCAGCACCTCTGTGGCTTCTTTCTGCACTTCTCTTCCTTCTTTATGCACCCCTCCTGCCTCTATCTGTACCTCTCTTGCATCTTTGTGCACCTCTTCTACCTGTTTCTGTACCGCTCTTGCTTCTTTTAGCACCTCTGTTGGTTCTTTCTGCACTGGTCTTGCTTGTTTCTGCACCTCTCTTCCATTTTCTGCACCTCACTTGCTTCTTTCTGCACCCTTCTTGCCTCTTTCAGCACCACTCTCCCCTCTTTCTATACCCTTGTTCCCTCTTTCTGTACCCCTGTTCCCTCTTACTGAACCTTTCCTGCCTGTTTCTGCAACTCTCTTGCCTCTTTTTGTACCTCTGTTACTTTTTTCTACACTTCTCTTGCTTTTTCTGCACCCTTTGCTCCTTTTTCAACACCTCTGTTGATTCTTTCTGTACTCCTCTTACTTCTTTCTTCACCCCTCCAGCCTCTTTCTGTACCCCTCTTGCCTCTTTGTGCACCTCTCCTACCTTTTTCTGCACCGCTCTTGCCTCTTTTTGCACATCTGTTGGTTCTTTCTGCACTGCTCTTGCCTCTTTCTGCACCTCACTTGCCTCTTTCTGTACTTCTATTGCTTCTTTGTACACCTCTGTTGCTTCTTTCAGCAATTCTCTTGCCTCTTTTTGCACTTCTCTTCCTTCTTTCTGTACCCCTCCTGTCTGTTTCTGTGGTTTTTTCTGAAGCCGGATTGGGAGGAGTCGAGGCTGTTGTGCTCTTCGATGAAGGTGGTGAGTTGGCTGTTGATGGCTTTCTTGATGACTTTCTCTGGGAACGGGAGCAGGGAAATGGGTCTGTAGTTTTTGAGGTCAGTGGGGTCCGCTGAGGGCTTCTTCAGGAGGGGGTTGATCTCGGCATGTTTCCAGTCATTGGGGCACGAGGTGTTTGTCAGGGAATGGTTGATGGTGTGGCAGAGCATGGGTGCGATGGTGTTGGTGGCTCTGTTGAAGATGTGGTGGGGGCAGGGGTCTGTGGGGGCCCCGGAGAAGATTGACTTCATTGTCTTCAGTGTGTCTTCGGTGGTGAGGGCTGTCCACTTGTCAATTGTTGGCCTCAGGGTGTCGGGGGTGGCTGATGAGGGTTCAGTGTGTTGGTTGTCCTCATCGAAGTTGTCATAAATGTTCTTGATTTTGTGGTGGAAGAAGTTGCTGAGTTTGTTGCAGAGGTCTTGTGATAGAGGGATGTCAGTAGATTTGCTGGTGGGTTGGACGAACTCCTTGATGATGCTGAAGAGTTCTTTGCTGCTGTGCACGTGTGTGGAGATTCTGTCTTCAATGCTTTTTTCCTCGTTTTTCTGATGAGTTGGTGGTGGGCGTTGGTGGCGGCTCTGAAGTTGTTGTGGGCTTCTGTGGATTTGGAGTTCCTCCAGGCCTTTTCGAGGCAGCAGCATGTGCGTCTGGACTCTCGAAGTTTGGTGGTGAACCATCTGGCTTTCTTGGCATGTGTGTTGTTTTTCTTGAGGGGGGTTTGGTGTTGGCACTGTCAGAGATCCATCTGTTCAGAGTTCAAGCTGCGGTGTTGGGGTCGTCGTCTTCCGTGATGGTTGGGGTGGAGTTGCCGAGTGAGGAGGTGAGCTGGTCATTGGTGATTTTGGTCTTGTTTCTTTTGGGAGCAGGTGCTGGTGTCTGTGGATGGTGGGTGTTCTGAAGGTGAAGTGGATGCATCGGTGGTCTGTCCACGGGAGTTCGCTGGTGTGGCTGAAAGTGATGGAATTTCCTGTTGTGAAGAGGGGTCGAGGGTGTGTCCTGCTGAGTGCATGGGTTCAGTCATGATCTGGCAGACTCCAATGTTGTGGAGGTTCTCCAGGAGGGATGTGGTGTTGGGGTCCAGTTGGTTGTCGAGGTGGAAGTTGAGGTCTCCCAGCAGGGTGTAGTTGGTGGATGCGATGGCTTGCAGGGAGATGATGTCCGTGATGGAGTTGGTGAAAGGTCCGCAGGGCCCGGGGGTCAGTAGATGAGAGTTCCTCAGAGGGTGGTGGTAGGGCTGGCCTGTATCTTGAAGTGTAGGTATTCCATCAGATCTGTGGGCTCGTCAGAGAATGTGCTCAGCCGGAGGGTGGATTTGTGGTCGATGGCGATTCCTCCTCCAGGGTGGGTGGGGCGGTCCTTCTGAGAGATCTTGTATCCTTGGGGGATGGGGATGGTGATGGCGATGCCCGGCCCTGAGGTGGCGTTGGTCCAGATTTTGGTGAAGAGCGCTACGTCCGGGGTGGTGCTGTCGAGGAGGTCCCAGATTTCGGTGGCATGTTTGTGGAGTGATCGGACATTGAGGAGGATGCATTGCAGGGTCTCCGGTTCAATAGTGTTCTTGCGGGCGGATTGTGATGGGCCTGTGTTTCTGGCGGTGCTGCAGGTGTGCCGGCAGCGGTGACAGCTAAAGGGTCCCTGGGTGTCCACTGGTGACGCTAGCTTGCAGTTGTTGTTGCGGCCTGGGTTGAGTGTGTGAAGTGCCGCTGGGTCATAGTGTTGGTGGGGTGGAGGTCCAGGGTTCCTGGCGCTGGTTGCGGACGGGTCGTGGATGGGCACAGACAGGCTTGCCTTTGGCGTGCCTTTGGTGCACCAGTGGGGCAGCCGCGCAGCAGCCGCCATTAAGTATTGGTCGGGGAGGGCTGGACAGCTGGGAGGCGGCAGCGGGGAGGGGAACTGGCTCGGGCTGGTTGCTCTGGGGGGGCTGTGGGGGCAGCAGCGGCAGGAAAAAACAGGGGAAAAGCAGGCAGAAAGGGGAAAAGAGTAAAAGGGTGAAAAGAAAAGGAAAAAGGTATAGGGAGTACAAGGATGGGAAGAATGCAGGGTGAAACGGAGCAGAAAGCAGGAAAAAAGTGCTAAAGAGGGCGAAAGGGTGAAAAAGCTAAAAGGTAAAAAACGGAGCAGAAGGGGGCAGAAGCGGAGAGAGAGAAAGGAGTCAGAGGGTGAAACGGAGCAGAAAGCAGAATAAACATGCTAAAGAGAGTGAAAGGGTGAGAAAAGCTGAAAGGGTGAAAAACGCAGAAGAAAGGGGCAGAAGCGGAGCGAGAGAGAGGAGTCAGAGGTCCACTGGACCAACAGGGATGAGGAGCAGGTATAACCTGCGGGAGGAGGAGGGCTTCGAACACCAGGGCTCGGAGAGGCCTCACTCAATGGTGGAGCTGCGAGGGTGGGAGAGCAGTTTCACTGACAGTGAGTCAGTGGTCTTGCTCCACTAGCTTCACTCTGATTGGCTGCCAACACTCTAAACCAGAATATGTTGGCAGCCATCTTGTGACTCGGTAACCTAGTCACAAGAAAAAGGGTGAAAAAACATTAAAAAACAAGAAAAGGGGGCAGGGTAGAAACACCCTGACCCCCTAGGCCTGCTCAGGGGGTCCCACAGGGGCCCACAGGCTTTAAAAAAGCATTAATTGTTTTAATAATTTCGTCCGGGTTCGCGCTGGGTGCGCAAATCCAGCCAAAATTTTTTTTTTTTAAACGAAGCGCAGGCTCCCACACTTCGTTTGTTAAAAAGCCCCCGGGTGGGCCAGGTCCTGGGGGCAATTGTAAATTAAGATGTGGGGGCCCGTGGGGGCCCCCACAGCCCCGGGACGGCCACCTCCCTGGGGCTTCATAATTTATGCACAGGGACACGTGGCCCCCCGCAGCCCCAGGGTCTGCCACTTCCCCAGGGCTTTAATTAAATAAATGGGGGCCTCGCAGGCCCCCCAAACCCCGGGGACTGCCACCTCAGGGCTTTGTTAAAATTGGGTGGGTGGGCCTCGCGGGCCCCCCAAGCACCAGGGACCGCCACCTCCCCGGGGCATTTAATTATTTGGGGGGCCTCGCGGGCCCTCCCAAGCCCCGGGGACCACCATCTCCCTGGGTCTACCTGTTTAAATGTGGGGAGGCTACACAGCCCCCCCGCAGCCCCAGGGACCACCACCTTCCCAGGGCTACATTCAAAATTAAAGTGTGGGGGGGCTCGAGCCCCCCCACACTGCCCCAGGGACCACCACCTCCCCAGGGCTTTAGAAATGCTGGGAGGGGGGCTGTGTGGCACCCCTCGAGGAGCCCTTGTTGGCCCTGGTGACCGCCAACCCCCATAGCCGGCTCCTGCAATGTCCCGGGATGCCCACCCCCGGGACTTTGCTGTTTGCTATGACAGGGCTGGAGCATGGTTCCCGCTCTGCCATAGCAAACACTGCTTTGGTTTTTGGAAGTCAGCAGCTCCCCTTGTGCAAAAGCAATGCCGGCTCCCGCAGGAGGTGGGGAGCCGGCGGGACCGTGGGGGCATTGGGGCTCCCCCCATGGTTCCCAACGGTGAGGCCAGGCCCCCGGGGATGGGGTCCCCGGGGCCAGAAGTAGCCCGGGAGGGGGCCACATGGCCCCCTCCCCTTTAATTATAATAAAAAAACAAAATAGAAATGCCGGCCCCGGGCGATGGGGTCCCCGGGGCCATAATTGGCCTCTGGAGGGGGGGCATGTGTCCCCCTCCCCAAAAAATTAATTAAAAAAAACAAGGCTACCAGGCCGCGGGGAATGGGGTCCCCAGGGCCAAAAGTGGCCCAGGGAAGCAGGGCCATATGTCCCCCTCCCATAAAATAAGAAAATAAAGAAAAAAGTAAAAAGAAACCGGCAACTTGCCGGAGGCCCTGCCCCCTCCCTGCATGACTCTGCAAACGTGCCCCCTGGCGCATTCTAAGTTGTAGAATTAAGTCCCCTTGATTACTGAGGGTCCCTGGGGGCCAACTAGCCCACCAGGTACCTCCAGTAAGCACAACACAGCTGGATTGCAGAGAGGTAGTCTGAGGCCACGCCCTTTTTTACACCACTCTGCAAATGAGCCTTGTGGCGCACTGCTGGTGGGGCGATGAGGTCCACTTGTGTCCTGCGGACCACAGAACACAAGTGGACTTCATCCCTTGAGCAGCAGTGCACCAGGAGCAGCGTTTGCAGAGTGGTATAAAAAGGGGGCATGGCCTTGGACCAGTCTCAGCAATTCAGCTGTGAGGCGCTTACTGGAGGTACATGGTGGGCTAGTTGGCCCCCAGGGACCCTCAGGAATGAAGAGGACTTAATACCCCAACTTAGAATGTCCCAGAAGGCACGTTTGCAGAGTGGTGGGGAAAGGGGGCGTGGCCTTTGTCCACCTCTCAGCAATCCCACTGTGTGGGGCTTACTGGGGGTAAGAGGTAGGTTAGTTGGCCCCTAAAGGATGCCCAGCAGCAAAGGGGACTTCAATCCCCATCCAACAGCGAGCCAGGGAGCGTGTTTGCAGAGTGGTGGGTGAAGGGGGCATGGCCTGCTCTGAGAACTTAGCAATCCTGCTGTGTGGGAGTTACTGGAGGTAATAGGAGGGGTAGTTGGCCCCCAAGGATGTCCTTGGGGCCAACTACCCCTCTTGTTACCTCCAGTAAGTCCCACACAGTGGGATTGCTAAGACATCTTCGGAGACCATGCCCCCCTTTCTCCACCACTCTGCAAACCCACCTCCTGGCAGACTACGGGATGGGGGATGAAGTCCAATTTACTCCTGAGGTACTTTGGGGGCCAAGAAGCCCTCCTGGTACCTCCTGTAAGTCCAACACAGTGGAATTCCTGAGCTCTGGTCGGAGGCCCAGCACCCTTTCTATACCACTCTGCAAATGCGACTACTAGTTAAAGAAGTGTTTGCAATGTAATAGGTTTTGCATTTGCGAGAATTGGAGCTATTGGCGTTGTAAATGCAAAAGTTTTTTACTAATTTTTTTGGAGTGGAGTGGATGTACGTTGTGTGTAGTGGAATTATGTGGTATATTGTGCAGTGAAATTATGTGGATAGAAAGTATGTGGTATTTAGTGTATAGGAATTATGTAGAGTGGTATTATGTGTTATGGAGAGTAATTATGTGGTATAGTAGTCTGTGTTGTGGAGTGGTAACCTCAGGTTTAGTCTTCCTCGTTTCCATAGAAGCTCAACTATGAACTCAGTGAGACAAAAAAAGAAGGAATCACTTAGGAGCACTTGTGGACCTAGTCAGAGGTATGAGCAGGGCCACTGGAATTATGAGGCTGTTTGGCTGCACCGACTTTCACCCAATTATACATTTTCTGCATTAGCCACATAATTCATCATCTGCACCCTAATCTGCAGATTTGAACAAAAAAAGCCTTGTTTCAAGCTCAAACGGCTCAAACGTTACCAAAATACAGCAACAAGTGTTACAGCGTGGTGGAAGACCCTTTGCAAACCTAGAATGGTCACCTATTACTTATTGCTAAATGTGGGTGTTAAATTGGTACTAATGATGTGCAAGCCACTCTTGCTTCCCTCTGCACCTCTCTTGCCTCTTTCTGGATTTCTGTTGCTTCTTTCTGCATGTTTCTTTCTTTTTCTGCACTTCTCTTGACCTCATTCTCCAAATCTCTTGTACTTTCTGCACCTCTCTTCCCTCTTTCTGCACATCTGTTGCCTCTTTCTGCACCTCATTTGCTTCTTTCTGTACCCCTCTTACGTCTTTCTGCACCCTTTTTGCCTCTTTCTGCACCTGTATTCCTTCTTTCTGCACTTCTTTTGTTTCTTTCTGCACCTGTCTGGCTTCTTTACGTACCCCTCTTGCCTCTCTCTCCACCCCTCTTCCCTCTTTCTGCACTTCTGTTGCTTTTTTCTGCACTTATCTTGCTTCTTTCTGCACCTCTATTGCCTCTTTCTGAAGTTCTCTTGCCTCCTTCTGCACTTCACTTGCCTCTTTCTGTAACTCTCTTGCCTCTTTCTGTACCTCACTTGCTTCTTTCTGACCCCTTTTGCCTGTTTCTGCACCCCTCTCCCCTCTTTGTGCAACTCTCTTGCCTCTTTCTACACCACTCTTGCCTCTTTCTGTACTTCTGTTCCTTCTTTCTTCACCTGTTTTGTCTCTTTCTGCACCCTTCGTGCCTCTTACAGCACCTCTGTTGCTTCTTTTTGCAGTTCTCTTCCTCTTTCTGCACCCCTCCTGTTTCTTTCTGTACCCCTCTTGCCTCTTTGTGCACCTCTCCTACCCCTTTCTGCACCCCCTTGCCTCTTTTTCCACCTCTGTTGGTTCTTTCTGCACCTCTTTTTCTTTGTTCTGCACTTCACTTGCCTCTTTCTGTACCCTCTTGCCTCTTTCTGCACCTCTGTTGGTTCTTCCTGCACCTCTCTTCCAAATTTCTTCATCCCTCTTGCCTTTTTCTGCCCACCTGTTACCTCTTTCTGCACCCCTTTTGAATGTTTCTGCAACTCTCTTGCCTCTTTCTGCAGTTCTCTTGCCTCCTGTACCTCACTTGCCTCTTTTTGCACCTCTGTTGGTTCTTTTGCACTGCTCTTGTTCTTTCTGCACCTCTCTTGCAAATTTCTGCACCCCTCTTGCCTCTTTCTGCACCCCTTTTACCTGTTTCTGCACCTCTCTTGCCTCTGTCTGCACCTCTGTTCCCTCTTTCTGTACCTCTTTTGCCTGTTTCTGCAACTCTCTTGCCTCTTTCTGGAGTTCTCTTGCCTCCTTCTGCACCTCTGTTGCTTCTTTCTGCACTTCTCTTGCCTCTTTCTGCACCCCTGTTGCTTAATTCTACACTTTCCATGCTTGTTTCTACACCTGTCTTGCTTCTTTCTGCACCCCGTTGTCTCTTTCTGCACTCGTCTTCCCTCTTTCAGAACCTTTCTTGCCTGTTTCTGCATCTCAGTTGCTTCTTTCTACACCACTGTTGCTTCTTTCAGTAATTCCCTTGCCTCTTTCTGAAGTTCTCTTACCTGTTTCTGCACCCTTCTTGCCTCTTTCTGCACCCGTCTACCCTCTTTGTACAACTCTGTAGCCTCTTTCTACACCTCTCTTCCCTCTTTCTGCACCACTCTTGCCTCTTTTTGTACCTCTGTTGCTTCTTTCTGCACTTCTCTTGCCTCTTTCTGCACCCTTCATGCCTCCTTCTGCACCTCTGTTGCTTCTTTCAGCAACTCTGTTGGTTCTTTATGCATTGCTCTTGCTTCTTTCTGCACTTCTCTTAGTTCTTTATGCACTGCTGTTGCCTCTTCCTGTTTTCCACTTGCCTCTTTGAGCACCTCTTTTGCTTCTTTCTGCACTTCTCTCTCCTTTTTTTGCACCCCTCTTGCCTCTTTGTGCACCTCTGATGCTTCTTTCTGCACCTCTCTTCCCTCTTTCTGCACCACTCTTGCCTCTTTTTGTACCTCTGTTGCTTCTTTCTGCACTTCTCTTGCCCCTTTCTGCACCCTTTGTTCCTCTTTCAGCAACTCCGTTGCTTCTTTCTCCACTTCTCTTCCTTCTTTCCACACCCCTTGTGCCTCTTTCAGCACCTCTGTTGCTTCTTTCTGCACTCCTCTTCCTTCTTTCTGCACCCCTTGTGCCTCCTTCAGCACCTCTGTTGGTTCTTTCTGCAATAGCTCTTGCTTCTTTCTGCACCTCACTTGCCTCTTTCTGCACTTCTATTGCTTCTTTCTAAATGTCTGTTGCTTCTTTCAGCAATTCTATTGCCTCTTTATGCACTTCTCTTGCTTGTTTCTGCACCTCTGTTGCTTTTTTCTGCCCCCCTCCTGCCTCTTTCTTCATCTCTCTTCCCTATTTGTGCAACTCTCATGCCTCTTTCTACACCTCTCTTCCCTCTTTCTGCACCACTCTTGCCTCTTTCTGTACCTCTGTTGCTTCTTTCTGCACTTCTCTTGCCTCTTTATGCACCCTTTCTGCCTCTTTCAGCACCTCTGTTGCTTCTTTCTGCACTTCCCTTCCTTCTTTATGCACCCCTCGTGCCTCTTTCAGCACCTCTGTTGCTTCTTTCCGCACTCCTCTTCCTTCTTTCTGCACCAATCGTGCCTCCTTCTGCACCTCTGTTGCCTCTTTCAGCAACTCTGTTGGTTCTTTCTGCATTGCTCTTGCTTCTTTCTGCACCTCACCTGCCTCTTTCTGCACTTCTCTTGCTTCTTTCTACACATATGTTGCCTCTTTCAGCAATTCTCTTGCCTCTTTCTGCACTTCTCTTCCTTCTTTTTGCACCCCTCCTGCCTCTTTCTGTACCTCTCTTGCCTCTTTGTGCACCTCTCCTACCTCTTTCTTTACCCCTCTTGCCTCCTTTTGAACCTCTGTTGGTTCTTTCTGCACTGCTCTTGCTTCTTTCTGCACCTCACTTGCCTCTTTCTGCACTTATCTTGCTTCTTTTTAAACCTCTGTTGCTTCTTTCAGCATTTCTCTTGCCTCTTTCTGCACTTCTCTTCCTTCTTTCTTCACCCCTCCTGCCTCTTTCTGTATCCCTCTTGCCTCTTCGTGCACCCCTAATACCTTTTTCTGCACCCCTCTTGCCTCTTTTTGCACCTATGTTCACTGTTTCTGTACCTTTTCTGCCTGTTTATGCACTTTTCTTGCCTCGTTATGCACCTCTGAGTTAGATGTAGTTTTAATCCCCCAGCCCTATTATGTACTAGGGCCTTTCATGGGAGGTCATGCCAATCACAGGGATACCCCAACCCATAGTGTACCCTAGTGTATGTAGATGTTTTCACTGTATTCTAAGTGTCTTTCAGCATAGCACTGACTCCGGGCCTGGTTATTCAGAGTCAGTTACCACCAGTAGCAGTCAGTAAAAAGTTAGGGGCACAGGATGACTTTGCAACAAGGCCTTTTTCTGCACCTCTGTTGGTTCTTTCTGCATATCTCTTGGTTCTACCTGCACTTTTCTTCGGCTTTCTGGACTTCTTTTGCCTCTTTCTACATTTCTCTTTCTCCCTCTTTCTTCACATGTCCCACCTCTGTAATCATAGTTAGAAATTACCATTTAAAAAAACCTTAGAAATTCGCTGAAAAAACCAAAGGTTTCAGGGACGTTATAGTTAGAAATTAGCATTTAAAAAACCTTTGAAATTCACTGGAAAAAACCATAGGTTTCAGGGACGTTATAGTTATAAATTAGCATTTTAAAAACCATAGAAATTCACTGAAAAAACCATAGGGTTCAGGGACATTATAGTTAGTTGGACATTTTACTCATACAAAACCTGAGAAATTCGGCCGTTAAAGTTAGTTGAAGTAATTATACCTCGCGCCCCCGCAATGCACTGCTGATGATGTCATATATTACATCAATCATGACATGGTCAGTGACATCACTGATGACATCACTATGGCCCTGGGGACCGCCACCCCCTATGGCCAGCTCCTGCAATGTCCGGGGGTGCCCACCCCCGGGACATTGCTCTTTGATATGGCAGGGTGGGAGCATGTCTCCCGCGATGCCATAGCAAATTCTGCTTTGCTTCGTTGAAGAAAGAGCAGGAAACCTGCTCTCGCTTCAACAAAGCAAAGCAGGATTGCTTTTGAGCAAGGGGAGCTGCATGTCAGCATCTCCCTTTGCTCAAAAGCAATGCCGGCTCCCGCAGGAGGTGGGGAGCCGTCTGGGACTGTGGGGGCATTGGGGCTCCTCCCACAGCCCCCTATGCTAAGGGCCGCACCTGGGGGATGGGCCCCTGGGGGCCAGAAGTGGCTCGGGAGGGGGCCACTCAGCCCTACTCCCCTTTAATTTATTTTAAAAAACGGAAGGCCGGCCCCGGGGCCATTATTGGCCTCAGGAGGGGGGCCACGCGGCCCCCCCCTCCCAAAAAATATTTTAAAAAACAAGGCTGGCCAGGCCCTGGGGTCCAGGGGAGGGGGGGCACACGGTCCCTTCCTGGGAAAATGTTTTTTTTTAAATAAAAAAACGAGGCCAGGCCCTGGGGGATGGGGTCCCTGGGGCCAGAAATGGCCCATGGGAGGGGTGCCACGTGCCCCCCCTCCCAGGAGAAATAAAACATTTTTTTTTTTACACGAGGCCAGGTCCCAGAGGATGGAGTCCCCGGGGCCAATAGTGGCTCAGGGAAGGGGGACACCGCGGCCCCCTTCCCATTTTTTTATTAAAAAAACAAAAAAATGCTCTGGCCCTGGGGTCCCCAGGGTCCAAAAATAATTAAGGGAAGGGGGAGCCACACAGCCCCCCTTCTAAAAAAGCAAAAGCCAGCATTCCCCGGAGGCCCCGCCCCCTCCATGCACCACTGTGCAAACGCACCTCCTGGCGCGTTCTGAATTGGGGATTAAGTCCCATTGATTACTGAGGGTACCTGGGGCCAACTAGCCCACCAGGTACCTCCAGTAAGTGCCACATAGCTGGATTGCAGAGAGGTGGTCCGAGGCCACGCCCCTTTTTACACCACTCTGCAAATGCGCCCCTTGGCACACTGCTGGTGGGGTGATGAGGTCCTTATGTGTCCTGAAGACTTCAGGACTAAAGTGCACCAGGTGGCGATTTTGCAGATCGGAGTGGATGTACGTTGTGTGTAGTGGAATTATGTGGTAAGTTGTGCAGTGAAATTATGTGGATAGAAAGTATCTGGTATATAGTGTGTAGGAATTATATAGAGTGGGATTATGTGTTATGGAGAGTAATTATGTGGTATTGTAGTCTGTGTTGTGGAGTGGTAACCTCAGGTTTAGTCTTTCTCGTTTCCATAAAAGCTCAACTATGAACTCAGTGAGACAAAAAAAGAAGGAATCACTTAGGAGCACTTGTGGACCTAGTTCAGAGGTATGAGCAGGGCCACTGGAATTATGAGACTGTTTGGCTGCACCGACTATCATTCATTACTTCGATATAACAGCCATCATCCGAGAGGTCTATGGGACAACCTGCCTTTTGGACAGTTCCTAAGGATTCGGCGGAACTGTTCCAAGAAAGAAGACTATATGTGGGAATGAGAAGAACTGAGTAACCACCTCACCAGCAGGGGTACACAAAGGGACTGGTCAAATGAGCCCGCAAGAGGGCATGGTTCAGCCCCAGAGAAACGCTGCTCACTGCCAAATCATGACTGAGGGATCTCACCCAGAGGATGATATGTGTCACCACTTTTTCAACCCGGAGCCATGCAATCATCAGAAAGATTATCAACCACCATTGGGGCCTAATCCCAGATGATTTGGAACTGCAAGATCCACCCATGCACCCCTTCAAAAAAGGTAAAATTGTGAAAGACCATGTGGTGCGGTCACTTTTGGATCCGCCGATGGAATCATCCATTCAATCAATGTGGGGTCTCCCAACAACCCTTGGCCACTAAAAATGTGGAAGGTGCAAGGCCTGTAAAATGGCCATTCAAACCAAACAATTCATCTACAAACATCATGTCATTGACTTAAAATCCTTTACCAACTGCACTTCATCAGACGTGAGCTATGCGATTATGTGCCCGTGCGGAGAAGTTTTATGTGGGCCGGACCAAACAGAAAATAAAAACCTGCATATCCAACATTGTAGCAGGATCCGGTGTAGTGTCCAAGGTGCACCCCTTGTCAAACACTATCAAAACGAACAACACACAGTTGAGAGTTTAAGTGGCTGGTCCTAGAGAAGGTTCCACTTGGTGTCAGAGGAGGTTACATTCAGTCCATCCTGAATATCCAGGAGTGAAAGTGGATGTACCTGTTGGACACGATCCATAATGGTCTGAACCAACTGGATGCGAGCAATGCCCAGCTGTCATGCCTAATTTCTGAATAACTTTGTCCTCCCTAAGGGCATCTTCAGTGCACCCATGTGCACCATTATGCATACCCTCCCACCCTTAGGAGCTGCGGCAAGCCCGTATGTGTACATACAATCTTTAAAACACCCACCATAAATATATAGTGTGATTAAGAGGGAATGCTAAGCCAGATACTCATCTCCACTCACCTTGTGAGTTCACCATTACTTTACGCACTATATGATTGTTTTACTACAACATTGATGGCCTCTGGGTTATGCCATACCAAAGGTGATATCTGTTATGCAATTTCATACCAGGATGACATCTGTTGGGCTGATATGTACAAAGTAATTGCTTACTGCAATGTATCCAACAATTTTCCTAAACACAAGCTAACTTTGAATGTTAAACCATGCCCCTATAATGTGTAAACACCATGACCCGCGAAATGTGTATTCACCAAATTCTATTTGTGCGGGCTCATAATATTTGTTTTCCGACTGAAAGTTTGTGTTCAAACCTCTTATAATTACCATTCAAATGAAAGCGGCATTATTGGAACCTTTTTTAAACCCCGCTTTTTATTTCGAATAGTCTTTTTTCCACTTGGGATTCTGTCAAACTCATCACTCTCACAGTCATCACTAGGCAGCATCTAGTGACTGTCATGACTCAGCCAATGCGTGCACGTCGTAATGATCGTGTATTTAAATAGTCACCTTCCCAGTGCTCCGTTTACGATGCAGTGAAACGGATGCACTCGAAGCCAAGGTAAGAAGGTTCTTCCCTTTCCCCCATTCCCTTGCAGGGCCGTGGAATACTATGGGCATATTAACAACTCAGTACTCTCTCCCTATTCCTCTTTTAGAAGCAGTGTTTTTCAAGGCCATTCAACCTTCTACGAATGCGCGATTAACACGCATTTGGTAATCGTCCCTTTCTCTATCAGTTACGTTTTGCCTACAGTATAATTAGACCATGTATTTTGAGTGGTAGTACTACCTTGGTCCTCTATTTTGTTTACTGTTACAGAGTATTGGAACCTTTTGATTTATCATGGCCCACACAAAAGAAATACAATTAAGACAGACGAATGGAAATAAACATAAGGGAAGTGAGTTTATTTGTTTTGGATATACATCCATACCCGAGTAATAACATGCAAGATCATTTTTGGTCACTTGACTGATGGCGTTCAACCTTGTTTTCCCAGGTTGCCATCTGCCCGCCCACTGTCCTAGGAGCTCACAGGCCCATCTTTACAAATAAAACCACCCAGCTGTTTGTGGTGCATGGTAATTTAGTTATCTTTTTCTGACACTTAGGGGCCGATTCCGATCTCGCTCGGAAGGGCTCCGAACGCGATCCGGGCGGGAAAAGTACGAGCCGTACGCGTGTTTTCTGACCGACGCGTACAGCTGTACGAGCGAGCAAGTACGATGTGAGAAACACGAAATCGCCGACCGAGTCATTTCCGGGTCCGAACCGCTCTGTACGTCTCGTCCGTAAGCAAACCGTGCCGTGCAATGGAGGCGATTTCCGACTGAGCCAGTACGATGCACAATTCGGACAGCCGGATCGAGTCGGAGCCTCCGACATGTCAACGCTCCGGGAAGCGGACTTCAGGGGTCCACGCCGGACCCCCCTTCATGCGTAGCCTTACAAGTCAATCACAGGGGGGGACTCAAGGGTCCCCCCTACACATGCATGTACGGTGCGGGTAGCACAGATGCGTCCCCACTACAGAGGGCGCCCTTGTGCGCAACATACCTTTTTCGTCAATGGGAGCCTATGTACGCGTCGTACAACAGGCTCCCATTGACTTCAATGGGGCTCCGAGCGACCCGTGTCCGTCAGCGCTTGTTCGCATCGTACTCGGGCAGTCGGAGCCCCGGAGCATGAGTCGGTCAGGAAGCTCTACGGGCGCCAGTCGGCCGTAGGGCTTTCCCAGCGAGATCAGAATCGGCCCCTTAGTGTTGATGAGGAAATTTACAATAGTTTTTAAGTTTTTCTCCTTTATCAAATTCTCAGGTGCTCCATACACAGTCCTGAGGAAGACCCCTGTTGTAAGGATCAAGGTCACCTATGGATTATTGGGGTCGCAACGTCGACAATGTCCCTATGTCAGTGGGGAATCACTGCCAAAATATCGACTACCACAATATCGAGGTACAAAAAAATCGTTGACAAAAATATCGAAGTCAAGAATATCGACATCCTATCTACATCATGGTAAGTACAAAAATATCTGAAAAAAATATTGATGTCAAAAATATCGTTAAAAATATCGTTTTTTTAATGTTAAAAAAATATTATAAAATAAAGTAAATAATACATATAATTAAAAGAAACATAGTTAAAAATATTTAAAAATGTTTAAAAATCATAAATAATACATATAATGTTCAAATTAATTAAACATATACATATAAAATATATTATATATACTTAATAATATTCATAAATAATTATTTTATTAACTTATAAATTATTAAAAAGACATTTTATAAATTATAAATACATATATACACATACAAAAATAATACAAATATAAAAAATATATATAACAAATTTAAAAATTACAATATTTTTAATCTTTTTAAAATAAATAATACACAACATTAACTAAAACAATACAGAAAAATATTGGATAGCGGAGGGAATAAAATTACTATTCCTACTCCAGAGTACAACAGTAGGGAAAGTGTTGGATAGCGTAGTGGTTAAAATTACTATTCCAACTCCAGAGAGTGCAACAGTAGAGAAAGTGTTGGATAGCGTAGGGGTAAAAATTACTATTCCCACTCCAGTGAGTGCAACAGTAGGGGAAAGTGTTGGAAAGCGTAGGGGTAAAAATAACTATTCCCACTCCAGAGAGTGCAACAGTAGGGAACGTTTTGGATAGCATAGGGGTTAAAATTACTATTCCAACTCCAGAGAGTGCAACAGTAGGGAAAGTGTTGGATAGCGTAGGGGTAAAAATTGCTATTCCCACTCCAGAGAGTGCAACAGTAGGGAAAGTGTTGGATAGCGAAAGAGTTAAAATTACTATTCCCACTCCAGTGAGTGCAACAGTAGGGAAAGTGTTGGATAGCGTAGGGGTAAAAATTACTATTCCCACTCCAGTGAGTGCAACAGTAGGGAAAGTGTTGGATAGCGTAGGGGTTAAAAATTACATACTTATCAATTAAATAATTGTTTTAATTAAATAATGAATAAATATTAAATTAACAATAATTTAATTATAAATACCAATAAATTAAAGTAAAAATTACTTGAATACCATTAAATTACTTCACACCCTACTCCCCTATAAACCCACAACCCGCTCTGCATACAAAATTAACACAATTAATATAATTATCAATTAATCAATTAATACAATTTAATTAATAATTAATTAACAAAATAATTATCAATACAAATAAACAAAAAATAATAATTACTTAATTATAATAAATTACTTCCCACCCTATTCCGCTATAAACACACAACCCGCTCCTAAACTAAATTAACACAATTAATATATTTATCAATTAATCAATTAGTAAAAATTAATTACCAATGAATACTTAATAAACAAAATTAATTAGCAATTAATAATTATTAAACAATTAATTAATTATCTATACCAAAAAATAAAATTTGTTAATTAAGTTATTAACATTAATTTACTTCCCACCCTATTCCCCTATAAACCCATAACCCGCTCCAATAAAAAATTAACACAATTAATATAATTATCAATTAATCAATTAATAAAAATTAATTAGCAATTAATAATTAATTAACAATACATTAATTATCAATACCAATAAATAAAAATTAATAATTACTTAATTACAATTAAATTACTTCCCACCCGATTCCCCTACAAACCCACAACCCGCTATGGAACTAAAATGCTAAAATTAATTACAAATAATTAATAATTTCTGAAAATTATGATTTAATTTACTATAATTAAATTACTTCCCACCCTATTCCCCTATAAACCCACAACCCGCTATGGTACTAAAACGCAAATTTTACTTTAAAAAAAATTAGTAACTTCTAAACATTTAATACATATATTTAGAAAAATACAAAACATAACAAAAAATGTGGAACACATACATATAAAATACATACTAAAATACATAACACTAACATAAACATCGATATCATTAACAACGATATTTTTGCTAACAATATTACTAACTTCGATACTAACAAAAACAATATTTCTTACCTTCTGGTCACCGATATTCCTGATGTCAATATTCTGTCCCTACGATATTTAAAACTAGATATTTCTGTAGGTCGGAAAAAAAACCTCGATATTATGTCTGTGCACCGACAGTGGGGGTAACAGTGCGGTTCACTGTACCCATTTAATACATATAATGGCAGATACATTGTCCATAATCAATTGTCAGGCTGGCAAGCCTCTTCTTTGTAAATAGTACTGTTGATGTATATATTGTCACTACCTTTTCTTTCCCTCACTAATTGCACATACAATTCCCTTCTCCCTTTTTCCATTTTGGGACACTCTGTTTTGCTAAATATGTTTGCCAGATGTGTGCTGGATTCTGAACATCTTGAGGATGTTCAATATGAATAAATAATATTGAACAGAAATTCACAGGGTAAAGAATTGAATGCGTGCTGGCGCAAAATATTCTGTGTTCTTTGAAGTCGTCCCACTAGGACTGTCTCCCCTTTTGTACTGTTAATCACCCAGGTCCCGGTGGTTTGGTCTGGGTCATACCCTTTTCTTATAACAACTAGTACATAATAGGGCAGGGGGATTAAAACTACCTCTAAGTCAGTGGTGCAGAAAGAGGAAAGAGAACTACAGAAAGAAGCAAGAGAGGTGCCGAAAGAAGCAAGAGAGGTGCAGAAAGAAGCAAGTGAAGTGCAGACAGAGGCAACAGAGGTGCAAAAAGATTCAACAGAGGTGCATAAACAAGCAAGAGTAGTGCAGAAAGAGGCAAGAGAATTGCTGAAAGAAGCAACAGAGGTGTACGAAGAAGAAAGAGAAGTGGAGAAAGAGGCAAGTGAGGTGTAGAAAGAACCAAAAAGAGGCAAGAGGGGTGCAGAAAGAGGTAGGAGAGGTGCACAAAGAGGCAAGCGAGGTACAGAAAGAGGCAGGAGGGGTGCAGAAAGAAAGAAGAGAAGTACAGAAAGAGGCAAGAGAATTGATGAAAGAAGCAACAGAGGTGTAGAAAGAAGCAAGAGAAGTGCAGAAAGAGGCAAGCGAGGTGCATTAAGAAGCAAGAGAGGTGCTGAAAGAGGAAAGAGAGTTGCACAAAGAGGGAAGAAGGGTACAGAAACATGCACAAGGGGTGCAGAAAGAAGCAAGTGAGGTGCAGAAAGAATCAAGAGAGGTGCAGAAAGAGGCAAGAGAGTTACAGAAAGAGGCAAGTGAAGTGCAGAAAGAGACAAGAGAACAGGCAGAAAGAGGCAAGAGAGGTGCAGAAAGAGGCAAGTGAGGTACAGAAAGAAGCAAGATCAGTGCAGAAAGAAGCAACAGACGTGCAGAAAGAGGGAAGAGGGGTGTAGAGAGAGGCAAGAGGGGTGCAGAAAGAAGCAAGACAGGTACAGAAAGAAACAAAAGAAGTGCAGAAAGAAGGAATAGAGGTGCAGAAAGACTTAAGAGGGGTACACAAAAAGGTAAGAGAGGGGCAGAAAGAGGAACCACCACGCTGTAACACTTGTTGCTGCATTGTTGCTATCATTTGAGCCGTTTGAGTTAGAAACAAGGTTCATTTTGTTCAAATCTGCAGATTAGGGAGCAGATGATGGATTATGTGGCTACTGCGGAAAATATTTAATTGTGCAAAAGTCGGAGCAGCAAAAAGTTGCATAATTCCAGTGGCCCTGCTCATACCTCTGACTGGGTCCACAACTGCTCCTCAGTGATTCCTACTTTTTTTGTCTCACTGAGTTCATAGTTGAGCTTCTATGGAAACGAGGAAGACTAAACCTGAGGTTACCACTGCACAACACAGACTACCATACCACATAATTACTCTCCATAACACATAATCTCACTCTACATAATTCCTATAAAATAAATACCACATACGTTCTATCCACATAATTTCACTGCACAACTTACCACATAATTCCACTACACACAACGTACATCCACGCCACTCCAAAAAACATTAGTAAAAAACTTTTACCTTTACAATGCCAATAGCTCTGACTCTCGCAAATGTGAAATCTATTACATTGCAAACACTTCTTTAACTAGTAGTCGCATTTGCAGAGTGTTGGAGGAAGGGTGCTGGGCCTCCGACCAGCACTCAGGAATTCCACTACATAGGACTTACAGGAGGTACCAGGAGGGCTTCTTGACTCCCAAATTCCCTCAGGAGTAAATTGCACTTCATCCCCCATCCCATAGTCTGCCTGGAGGCGCGTTTGCAGAGTGGTGGAGAAAGGGGGGCCTGGCCTCCGAAGATGTCTTAGCAATCCCACTCTGTGGGACTTGCTGGTGGTAACAAGAGGACATCTTTGGGGGCCAACTACCCCTCCTATTACCTCCAGTAAGTCCCATACAGCAGGATTGCTAAGTTCTCATAGCAGGCCACGCCCCCTTTGCGCACCACTCTGCAAATGCGCTTTCTGACATGCTCTTTGATGGGGATTGAAGTCCCCTTCGCTACTGGGGGTCCTTAGGGGCCAACTAGCCTACCTCCTACCTCCAGTAAGCCCCACACAGTAGGATTGCTGAGAGGTGGACACAGGCCACGCCCCTTTTCTCCACCACTCTGCAAACATGCCTCCTGGCACGCTCTTGGTTGGGGGAGGAAGTCCCCTTTCCTACTGAGGGTCCCGGGAAGCCAACTTGCCCTCCTGTTACCTCCAGTAAGCCCCATACAGCTAAATTGCTGAGCGTGCTTAAAGGCCATGCCCCCTTTTTACACCACTCTGCAAACGCGACTCCTGGCCCACTGCTGCTCGAAGGATGAAGTCCACTTTAGTCCTGAGGTCCTCAGGACACAAGAGGACCTCATCACCCCACCAGCAATGTGCCAAGAGGTGCGTTTGCAGAGTGGTATAAAAAGGGGCGTGGCCTCAGACCACCTCCCAGCAATCCCACTGTGTGGGGCTTACTGGAGGTACCTGGTGGTGTAGTTCACCCCCAGGGACCCTCACAAATGAAGGGGACTTCATCCCCCAACTTAGGGGCCCATTACGATGACTGGCAGATGCACCTCCGCGATGCTGGCGGTGGGAGA